>PQWD01011499.1:0-22153 GCA_019425675.1 Leucinodes orbonalis | reverse complement strand
TTATGGGAATTGAGCTTCTCCTCCTTCTTCTCCTTTTCTTCCAGTCGATATGCATTTACTATTTAAATATGGAAAGTGTCCAGTTTGGGTGGTAGAGTCATAGAAAAATATAATAATAATAACAATTTACGATTCAAAAGTATCTGTAACAGATTTATTTGAATAAAGATTACCATTTATAGTTGTATCATGCATGTGTCAAAAAATTATATCAAGTCCGCGTTAAAAGTCCTTACTGTCTATAATAAGTAATAACATAACAAAGCATTTGTGAACCACTAATAACATAGTAACATTCTATTATTGTACTCTGTTCAAATGGGTATTATAAATAACTATTGATCAAATAACAATCACGTTTGAAACACATGCGTTGTTGAGCTTAGACGCTTTCGTAGCTGTTCAAAAGGGTACAAAGAAAACAAACTATAACGTACGCCCACCGACCAATCGTGCTCCTAAGCCACATATAATACAGAGTGATAATATCTTGTCGTCACGACTTTGTTATGTTCCTACACTAGCCATTATATAAACGTATGTGTACATTCCACAGTTTCCCTGACTTTCGTTTGCGTAATCATATAAGTAACTCAAATGATATGAAATAAACTGAACCCTGTCCTATGTTCTGAGAGTACGATGGCATATCCACTAGCACGATCAATTGATGATCCTGCAAGTTAGGCATCCATCACAGTGGTCAGTATTCGTATATTCGTAATGTTTGCCACGGACTGGAGCAAACCGACACGACGGTTACTAGCGTATAACTATTAGATATGAGGCAATAGGCACATGGAGATGGCTCTTGCCCTTAAGCCATCGAAATGCATTTTTAGTTATATATAATATTTATAAACAAAAGGTGTGTTAAAACACATGACTGTATAACTTTGTTACTTTCTGTACATACAGCTTTTTTTGTTTCAGCGACATTCCCAGTAATTGAAATAAAGCGTGAATCTATTAATTCTTGAAGTTACTAGATATAGGAGGTACAGTTAGCTAGCGAAGAAATAAAACGTTCTATAAACGGTCGCGATCCGCGTACCCGCCGACATCGGAATTCCGTGCATGGTGCGCGCGCGCGTGCCCTACAGACGAGTAAGGCTGGCACCCCTCCCGCAAAGTTACCTCAAACGTCTGCTATTACCTAAACATAATTATTTCCTGTCAAGGTTTGAGTCACCGGTAGTGAGCACTTTTTTAAAATTGTTTTTAACTATAGTTAAAGCTGTTATGCTATGGCATTACTGTTTTAAATAAGAAATGGTCAAGTTCGAGTAAGACTCGCCCATGAAAGCTTCCGTATAATAAAGTAACATAACATAAAATAATTACCATAATAAGGAATCATTTCCTATAATAAATCTGTTCTTTAAAATTATAAAGAAAATAATAAAAAATACTTTTAAATATGTATCAACATTTATGTGTGTGTAATATAACATCATTCGTGTTTTATTTAAGCCTTTTAGTTTATTTTGAAATGATTATTTGTAACATAAATATTATTATCTATTATTGACCGTTATTGATTTGCATGTTCCAATATTAATAATAATGCAAACAAATTATATGTAACATATTAGACAAGTCAAATAGATTTCAATGAAAGCTTCATTAAAAGTACTTACCTGTGTAAAGAGAAATAGGTATCTGAGCTTCATTTGTATATCCGATATGTAATTTACTAAATACTGCCTGTTCTGCCTGTGATTATGTAAAAACTTTCAATATTTACAATTAGAAAAAATATTATAACAACATAATTAAAAAAAAAATTGAAATAATGGTATAGAAACATGATGACTATAAATATCTCTATTAAAAACTGTTTTTGTGTTATCTTTTTAGTATTAGTATACAATTAAAATAACGATACTTAAAACCTTTTAACATTTAAATATGCTTGATAAACTTACTATTGCACCGTTATTGGCATAGGTGCTAACCCTGCCCTAGCGTGTAGACGGCTAGTCGGTGCGTACGCGCAGGAAACACGCGTGGCTAATCGAACCACGAATACAAGCCACAACCTTTGCAGCTTGACAAACTCACCAGAGCCAACAGTATATTTTAAAGTCATTATGCAAGTACATCTAGGGTAAAATATTATTCTTATTTTTAATTGAAATTAAACGAAATTAGTTTCATTTGTTAAACTATTCTGATATATAGTTGGTATGTTGATATTCGGTATCAGCTATATAAATAATATTTTTTCACCTGCTTTAAAATAACTATCCGCAAACGATTATAAAATAGAAAATGACAACAACAAATAAATATTTTTGTCCGTTATTTAACTGTTTGAAGAATTATCTTTTTATATAGTTTACAAATGATATTAAGGTACTACACGGTGCTATCTATGGTAGTCACTGGTCCTCAATTCAGAATAGTACTAGGCAAAACTTGTCTGTTTGCTCGATTATAGTATATTTTATTTGTTAATAAAGGGGGAAAATGATACAAAAAGCAAGAGTTTTACAAATAAAATAAAAAACCCAAAACTATTTTCTAGTTATTCTAATAATATACAAAATAATATTGTTTTAACCAGTTATTTTTTATAAGTACCAAGACCACTAAATAAAGGGTTAAACAAACCTTTCAATATTAGAAAGGATCAACTGGAAACGGCGGTGATAGCCTTGCAGAAGCCACACTCGGAACGGGACGTGGGCGAACTCTCCCACTTCAAAGACCTTCGTTTGACAACAACGATAAATCAATAATAAACATCTGGTGAAGTTGAAAGGAACTTTTCGAAGAAATACCATACAAAACAAAGGAAACAATGCGTATGTATTATGATGTGTCTAAACATAAGACTAATATTTATAGACATAACATTCGCAAAGTAACATTGCATAACACTGTTACGGATATTAACGAACATTAATTTAACAAATATTTTTTTATATTTATACCTCGATGTCGATATCGGCAAATTGAGAGACCATATTAGAATACATAAATTTAATACTGTTTACATTTTATTCAGAACAGTTGCATAAAATGTTTTATGCAATCTTATAAACGTTAACAATACCGTATGTCATAGTTATGATTAATGCACTTGTTTGATTATACATACTTATTCAAAATAAAAGTAATATTAGTTTTGGAGTCCAAATAAATTATATTCACAAATGCAAACGTTGAATCTGTTCAAAAGTGAAGTAATGCAGCCTATTACTGTCTCGGCTACCGGACAAAGGGCCTCTCATTGAGGTTCATTAGTGGGAGAGGTTGTTAACAGCCGCGATGCCAAGAGTGATGATTATAAACGTGAGATAGGCATAAGTTTACACAAGGAACTCGGGCGGGGAATGCTAATTGAAGAGATGACAGTCGAGTGTACTTGGAATCGGTGCGTGTGAGAACGTTGAAGTGTTGCAGCGAAAAATATTATCTATGTGACAAAATGCAGATTTTTTTCCTTTAGAATTGGTATTAAAACTGCTAACTCAGTTTCAAAACGTTTATTTTAATGACATTTTTATGTCGCCATCACCAAACGATAGACCGGAGTAAAAAAAGTAAAATTTGATTTAATCTAAATATAGTATACCAACAACAAGGAGGAGAGAAAGTTTAATAAGACCAATTTTATGAATTGGGACATGATAGTTAACATAGAACTGTAACTAAAAAACCTATCAATAAGTACTTGAGAATAAAAATCACTTAAAAGATTACCTTACTAAAAGCAACCTAAAAGCAACTTACAAAAAGGACTGAAATATGTAGAATTTGTTAAAGTTAAGGTCGATAGAGTTAGGCCGTGCAGATTTAAATGCTTGGCTCGACATGAGATCTGATTTATTTTTCACAGGGTGACCTGATGTGCTCGTTGGTAATAATTTGTATGAAATGTTTTGGTGGAATTGAATATTCTAGAAATGTCTTTTATATAAATGAAAGAGTCCGTAAACGGTAAGATATCTAAACGCTAGACTTTAGAAATGCGAAACAGAAGATCGAAAGCTTACAAATTGACGCCATATATTATCAAACCAAGCCAACATAAAAGAATATTCTACTGTCACATTACAGTAATATTTCTATATAATATAATTATTCAAATTGTTTTTACAACAAACGAACTAGTCATTACAACATTTTTTAATTAATTGTAAGTCAATATTCCTTCAGTTATTTTAAATAAAATGTCGGCACAGAGGGTGCTCATGTCATCGGCTTCGTTGATAAGACATTTTATTGCTAAGAGCCAGAACTTTAAGCACATAACAATTACAATTTAGTAGTTTGATAAAAGTAACTCTACCATAAGTATGAAAAGCCTTCGCTTGGTCAGATCCTTTCGCACCAAGAAATGCCTGTTATGTGTTTAAGCTTTAACATATGTTTACGATATTTCTTAAATTTTAAATAGGAGAATAATTACAAAAGTGTGTGCTTAGGTCTGAAATAGTAAATACAAAAGTTGTGTGTCGTGTAGTGACGGCAGATCAGAATGCGATATCACTTAGGGAAAAAACATTTACAATAAAGCCGGCAACTGCTTCTCCCATTACTTTTACAATCGCTCGTATATCAACAGAATATATTTATTTATGTGGATATAACTCCCTTTTAAATAGAGAACCAAATAATGATTCCTATTTCTATTCAGGTAGTTTTGAGATATTTTATTTTATTTTACTTTCAATTTATTAGTTAACGTAGTTTATTGTAAAATAATCTAATTTTAGTTTAATATTTATTACAGTAATTTTCAAAAATTAATATAAGTATTTAATATATTATGAACTGCTAAAAGAATAAAAAATAAAAAAAAAGAATAAAATATTTTAAATAAAAAATCATTAGAACAATCGCATAGCCTCTACCACAAACGCTTTCAAACAAAAAACATTAAGAACCGTGAAAAACAATATTAATAGCCACTAGACATTGACAGTGAGGTAAGTGGTGAGAATTCAAAGCAAGTTTTTGTTCAAAATCATTCATTCTTCACGCTTGAATGGCTTATATAGGATAGAAGGACCCTTGGGAGACGTTGCGCAGGTACCTATACAAATGAATGACGTTATTTTTTTATTTAGACTCTTAATGCGTCCTTTTGGAATGTGAAATCAAATTGTATTACTTGTGTTGTAACTAGATCATTCTTAACATAACGCTCTTAATTTCATTTATTGCCTACACGTGACTTGGGTGTGATGAGCGCAAACAAAAATAGTTTAAAGTAAAAATATTATCAAAACGATAAGAAAGTTCTTCCAATTTTTTTTAATCGCACTAACACATGGCGATGCCTTATCGCTCGCGACGAATCCATTTTTTGGAACGAATTTAAAGGAAAAATAACATTTAACGATTCCTTGTCTCAAATGTAGGTATGTGGCTGTGTGAAATAAACAAGATAAGTTTGTCATTAAAACAAGTTTTTTCAAATTGTAACGTCTGTCGACGCTTGGTAGTCCGCGTCGGCGAGGAACTCCGAGATATATCTACTAAGCCCCACGAACACCTTTGTCATGGTACTGTCCTTATCTTACTTATAACATTTCATATTTCTGTCTCTCTCTTAACTAAACCCCATTTACGGTACAGACAGCATAAACAATTTCTTGTGCGGAGCGCGCGTAATTTGAGGTTATGTTAGTATTAATTCGACATTCGCTAGGGCTGAACGTACGCTGTAGCTCGCCAGCTACGATCGAGTGTGCATTCGTTACTTCGCGATCGATAACTTGTGAACTTTGTGCAAGCGGTTCGTGCGTGCATTTTGAGTGAAAGGATAATTGCTAAAACTGACATGCTCCTGACTTTTGACCCAGTTAAAAAAGTGCCAGCCGACTGCATTTCAGTAGGATGCACTAATTCGTTTCAAAGGTAAATTTAGTATTCTTAATAAATAAATGTCAATTTATTTAAGAATTATACTCACATCTCACTCTTCAACCTATTGCAGTCCACAGCTGGACATAGGTCTCCCCAATTATATTCACATATTTTATTATTATCATATTAGAATAGTTTTTCTTAAATTTCATCATCACCTCATTAAACGTCCCCACCGAGGGGCACGAGCCTACCCGTATAGGGTGATTAGGCCTTAGTCGTCCACGCGGGCCCAGTGCGGATTGGACGACTTCACACACAACCTTCGAATCTCTTCGCAGGCGTGCATGAAGGTTTCCTCACGGTGTTTTCCTTCGCCGTAAGAGCACCAGATAACGTACATATCTTTTCGAAAATTCGAAAACACATTGGTACGTGTCGGGATATGAACCTCAGCCCTCCCGGTAGGAAGGCGACATTCCACACCATTGAGCCACCGACGCAAATAAATTAATTTAATATTATAAATGATACCTATTAAGATACATCATTTGATCTTTAAGGCTGATACAAATTTAAGGGTTATGTACTTATACGGAGAAAGTTCATAAATATTGACAAGTCATTATTTTCCAATACCGTGGTTTCTTGTTTCATTATAGAGTTATCGTACGAGTGATCTCATTAAAAGAGAACGCTTTAATTACTTTATTCCGTAGTTAGTCAGCTGTAAAGGTGATAAGTAAATGTTGAAAAAAGCACCGCTTTCAACGTTGCATCGCGCTGAGGGTTCATTTCCCCTCAGCTTGCACCCTCGCTAGCCACACTCCGACTCACTGATAAACAAAATCAACAAGGGCAACGTGCTGAATCTAAACCCAATGTTATAAGACCCATATTTGAATAACGTTAGGTTGTGATAAGTTTGCAGACACAGGCACCGCGGTACATTCATCCCACACCCTCGTTTTATTACGTATACAGTATGCATACCACGAAACTATTGTTACTTGAACCAATCCATTAGACGATTAATCCGATTCATTGTTATGATACATGTTGTTATGCAAATAATCCGGAAATTAGATTTGCTGTAAACCATTTAAAAGTGTTAAATCATTTAAAACAATTTAGTTTTTAAATAAACATTTTAAAATACGAAACATCTAAAGTCGTTTGAAACTTGAAATACATTATTTTTTAGACGGAGGTTTGGGTTTGCTCTTGATAAATCCAAAAATGGTTTGGGAAGGTCATTATCAAAGACAACTACATGAGCATAGCGAACATGGAAAAGTGTGGGCTTCCAAAACTAGAAGCAATACCATATCGAGATGACTTATGTATTAAATTGGCTTATGTTTGATATTATTCATCGAATAATGATTTTATACAAAGTTAGTATTTGCTTTTTTTTATGTTATAGGGAGCAAACGAGCTAGAGAGTCACCTGATGGAAAGTGATTAAATTGCTCACGTTTTATTACGACGTTTATAGTTTCTTATTGTTTTATTACATCGATATATGATTTTATGTAATTTATAAGTACATAAAATCATGAATAGCTTTTGCGATATTGTAATGTTAACCTAATTTACTGTAAAGTTTGTGAATCACACAAACATACATTTATTCTATTTAAACTTTCGCAGTCCACTGTTGGTCTTAGATCTCCCCCATTCTAGGCCATATATACCGGTCCTCCGCTTTTCTCATCCAGCCTTTTGATATGTATAATATCTGTGGGGTTTTCATTCATTATGAGTTCTAAAAAAAATGCGTCAAATCAATATCGCCTTTCATTTTTAGCGCTTCATAATTGAATGAAATATATAGCAATTTGCCAATTTTAATGAAACTATTAAGAAAATTCTGTATTGCCTGACGGAGTTAGTTTAACGAACAAACCTTTTTGTTTTGTAGACTTTGTATGTGTATGTGTCTTTATACTTTTATTTATGATAGCTCTACCAATTCGTTGTCCAAGTCACCATAATAAAAACATTCGTGCGTACTGGGACGTACAGTACATATTAGACAATTTTAGATATATATTTGACGTTAATTTATCATTAACTCAGTCTCTGGCAAAATTTGTATAACTTGCTACGAAAGTAATGCGATATGTCGCGCATAACATATTTTTTATCAACCTTACTGCCTATCACTAAACGCAAAGTTCAAGCAATTGTTACTGATAATATTAACACATCGACAGTCAACAACAGACTTGAAGACTATCGTAACATTCAAAAACAGGTTACGTTCAAACGAAAGTGTGCGTTTTCAAATACGCTTTTAACTATTCTAAAAATAGTCATGCGGCTTTTAGCGATGAAGACATTAATTTTACCTTTTGTACGTGCTTTCTTTTGCGCAACAGAAAAAGATTTTCCATCAGAACAGGTTTATTAAATTTAACTAATTACAGCCACACACCCACACACATTCTACTTAAAACTAACGTCTTGAAAGATTTTGAAGATAGCGCCCACTATCCAGCCACCCTAGCTGATCTCTATATTTTGTTCCGAAAAGTTTGATCCCCATTTATATACTTTGAAATATATAACATATCTACCACATTTTATGTGTCCATTATGTAAAAATTACATATGGACGTCTATCGTTTATCTTATCTAGTGGCTAGAGACACTTTTGTCGTGTACAAGTTTCCCATTTCAGTACTGAAAGTCGTTCAAGTTATTAAATTTTACCGCTGACACAATCAATAATGGTTATCATTTACCATCCATCAACAATATCTATATATTTTCTATTCTTCAACATATCACAGTCTTTTGCTGGACATAGATCTACCCCATTCTGCGCCAGATATCCCCGTCCATTGCTTCCATATGTTTTTACTGAAGGAAAATGTGTAAAAAGTTGTCTACGTTGGTACATCAATGACCTTTTTCCCTCATATATATAAATCTATATATATAACTAACTTTTGTGTTTATTGTACAAAATAAAGGAACTATGACACCAACAACTAGGAATATCAGATCTCTTCAGTCCCCTCACAGACGGCTAGACGTCTGTAGAAAGTATGTAGAATGAATATTGAACGGTGATACTCGTAGCAAAGAGGCTAGGAATTATTTAATGCATGTATACAACACCACCTTTAGAAAATAGCATAGGACGGGTGCTAACAAAATATCACCACTATGTTATTTACCACTACATAATGTCCTTAAAAGCTTTAAATTCTTTTTAAAATATATTATTATTAATATATTTTTTTTAAAATTGAAAAGATAATTCAAATGACATTGTTTGAACATACGTAATAAAAGTATTAACAGAGTTACATAACAACTTTGTATTTGTTCTTGAAAATCCTTGATCTATTCAACAGACGTAAACAGCAGGCAATGGATTTAATCCAAATGGATTCGAGTACTGCACTCAACCTTTCACGATTCTGTTCGTTACTGCCGGCTTCCAAGCTCTTCAAAAGAGACGGCTACATTTCAAAGACATACAAGTGGCAAGTTAAATATGAAACATAGCACAGCACAAGTGAACTAGAATCTTTATTTTAAGAAAGGCCGCTTAGAAAGCTCGTGGTTAAGCTTAAAACTTAATGAAGTAATTTGAGTACATCATATTTCCTGCAAAATTTGACAACGAGCTGCTACGAGTAGAACAATGGTTCCAAATTTCAACAGACAAAAACCAAGGCTTTATATATGTTTCTACTTAATATTATGAATATTGTTTGGGGTAATGTTTATAAGACTATAACAAAAGATAAGTAGAATTCATATAGTAAAGAAACTAAGACATTTTAGGAGTAGAATTGTTTAGTAAAATAATCAATGAAACATAGAAGGAACATTGTTAAGTAATAGCAAATATTGTTACTAAAATTGACAAAGGCATGCTTAAGTAGCAATTACAATTTTACTTTGTATAGAAAATTTGGATGAAAAATACGTGTCAGACCTTTCATGATCCAACTGCAAATGCCTTCATGTAAAGCGTTAACAAAAACCAACTTATAAACTAAAATGAATAAATGAATGTCGAAGAAGTAAAAGACGCGTGTCACAATCCCAAATTGAAGAAGGTGGCATAAGAACCTACCACTACGGGAAAAGGTGTAACTGTATATAAGCATGTCTGTCTGTTAGATATTTAATCTAATTAACATTGAATAGTACGAATTACACAACGCGCACTTAGTAAATTTGACACATGTACCTACATGTAGCATTAATAGTCATTGACTTACAAAAGCAAGTACATTGTTACCAATTACGCGTTAGTCCAAGGATTTTTGCTACTTGCCTGCATAGTTGTTACTGAGGTAAATAAAGCAAAAGCCGTGAATAATAAATTATTACAATGACGTTTATTCCGGGTCTCCCACGCTGGATAATAAAGGCAAACAAAGCTTGCTTTCAGTAACGGACCAGCATGTTAGGAAGTCACATACCAGATTACTGCACTGTAGATAAGGAGTGCAGCTTAATCTACTTATAGACAACGCCTGACTTTGTAACCTCAAATCGTTTTACCACTAAGCGGACGAGACATCCTTCATGGAGCTTTTACTTGGTAATATAATTAAGTTAATCATCAATGCCACGTCCTTGATAACTTTTATCTTTATGAACGCACAATAACATCCAAGTTTTTGTAACTAAATACTATCCTCATCAGACAAATTATTTTAGATAAGATTATGCGGCAACATATTTTTTTAAATATCGGAATACTAACTAACCTCTTAAGTATGAAAGCAATAAAAGTTATGGCCAATTCACAATAATTTTAATAACTATTTCAACTTTTATGGCAAACTATTGATATTTTATAGCAAGCGAAAACAAGGACACATTTTTATGAAATATGTTAAATTGTTAAATGAGTTACCATTAGTTGGTAACCATGGTGAATTAATTATTACGCTCTTTTAACTGTTTCGCCACCAAAACAACCCACATACACTGTACTGTGGTGATACTTGCCTTCGTCAATCACCCATCATACAGCCCACTATCTCATTTGCAGTCTTTAATGACGTTATTATAACGAAATTACCTCCACACATTACAATAACATTACCAGTTAAATGTTAGATTCTCTATAATCATTCAATCAACAATATCTGATAGAGAATATACACATTAATTAATTATATTTTAATGCTTTCATTATTGCTGCCAGCTTAATGTTATTGCATTCAAATTCGAGTATCCGGAGGCAAATAGATGTTTTTATATCTTTATTAGTAATCGTTTGTGCTATACAATAACTTATAGGGCGATAATATAGTTAGTAGTAATTTAAATTATACAAATGATTTAATCGTCTATGAAACAATCTATACAGGATAAAACTTCTTCTGACCCCGATTATACAACGCAAGTTAGGCAAAGTCGTGATAAAATACTCAGGGTATTCCAATTGGTTAAAGTTGGGTTTAGTAATAATACCAGTAGGTATCAGCTTAGGCTGAGTCATTTTCGTTAAAGAATAACGACTTGTGATTACGTCAGGTATTGCGTTTAGGTTGTTTCACATGAACCACTAAGTGTATTGTTCTCCTTATCATCTCGTTGCCTATTTTCAAATTCTTATTGGAGTAATAAAAAGTACCTACATTACATTAATGTTATGCCAATTGTGTTTCTTATTATAAACTTCAGTATCGAACAACTGTAAGCCAATTACAAAATGTAGAGACATCTCACTCAATACACTGTTTATTTAAATAAACAGACTTCCAAGATGAAGACTTCGGAACCCAAAAAAAACCAGTTAGTATACCACAATGTTTGTAAATATTTATTTGCTGCTAATTAAATTTGGTGTTTAAATTTTTGTATCAAGTGACTACGATACATTATAAAACAACGTTACTCCACTTTATTGGTATTTTATCACTAAGTCAATCAGTCAAAAAAGAAAATTCAACTTATTTCTATATTATAATTATATAAAAGAAAATAAATATACATCTGACTATTATATAATAATAAATTTGTCGTAAAAACAGGACGCCCGCTTTATCGTACCTCGATGACGAAATGAATAGTGGTGGTACCTCCCATATCGTAGTTAAATTACAAAGGTTGAAGTTCAAAATCTTCAAATGTCGGCTTATTGTGCTTCGGGCGAATTCTTTACCGGTGCTACACCCCACCGCAAACAAAAGCCGCTTTTAAAATTACTTATAAAACAATTTCTATTTTTATAATTATTTATGTGTTTGCAAAGAGAAAAGGAATGCAATGATTTCCATTATTCAACTTTAGAATGATGTAAATGTTCGGACTTGCGATGCCTTTTAAGCAAACAAGGTTCATAAAATTATTGTAGTAAAAAGTATAATCATATATCTCGACTTACCAGAAAGCAAGCTAGTATTGATAATAAACATTCCTACAAATATAAAATGAAAAGTTATTTTAAGTTTTTAATATAAAATAATGCAGCACAAAAGCTATGTCAAATTTTCAAACAACAGTATGATCTTTACATCAATACAATATGAAAATTTCATAAAAGGAGTTTATTTGTTACTCGTTGTAATCGCACCACAATTTCCAAGCTTCATTCGATGAGCTCAAATGTAGAACTCGGTCGGTTTCTTAATTCTACGGCAAACAGCATTATGAACTGGTGAGTTCTATGATGAGCTATGACGAGCTGTACCGTACCCGTCCCACTTGTTAAACGAAAGAAGAAATATCGACCATCCAAATTGCTTACTGACAGACAATGGTTATTTAGAAAGACGTATTCGCTGTTTTAAGCATGAAATTGCTTTCGTTATTCCGTTAATTTGTTTTGCGTAGTTGCCTCTTTAAGACCTGGTTTTATATGAATTATTAAAAAATACGCTTGCATGACACGATAGTGTGAGAAAAGTAAAACAATAAACAGTGTTTGTTTTAGCTTTAGAACTAAGCATAGAAATAAAAAACTTACTCTCTACTACCTACAAATAATTGAAAGCTTAATTCACATTTGGTCGTCTATTTCCATGTGCCTATTAACTTCGGTTGATATAATTAGTTCCAAAGATTAATATATTTATTTACAGTTTTTAAAAAATAGTATAAACTATATATGTTATTTCATCCCCCACAACAACAATATATTTTTTTTCATAACCTAGGATAATCCTTAGATTGGAAAATATATTGTTTTAATTTTTCATTTATGTACTTCGTGTATTCTGTGACTCTATTCGATTCTATATTGACGCCACCTTGTCTTTAATTACCAAAACTGAAAAAAAACCTGCCATTGAATAAGTCGTTGAATTGTTGACAAAATTAACAGAACGACTTAAGGCTCGCATGTCCTGCGTGTCGCTTATAGTTCAAGGCAAGGCAAACATAGCGTTGTAAACGAGACGCGGTTCACATTCCGTAGGGCCTATTGTGCCACTATCGCTCGCGTAGTTACGCATAAATCTCAGTTTCGTTAATAAGTGTGGGCGCAACATGGGCACGGACCCGTTATAATTCACTCCATAAATATTTTAACAATACAACCCATAGAATAGTCAAGGATGGAAAACATGACTAAACTGTTGACCACATGATGTGGTCAACATTGGCTATTGTACCCAATTGCGGTTTGCAGCTCATTGCTTAATACTGGAAGCGACGCTAATTAAGCTGATAGATCCTTAGCCGTTCGTCTTGTTAATTTTCTATGCTACGTTTATGCTGCCTGATAAGACATCGATCATCAAACGTTTATAACAAATATTCAAACACGAGTTTTAATTTCAATGGTTTGGTTATTATTTAATATTTCATTGTAACATTTTCTAAACATTGTTATAATTTGTAAGTCAAACAATCGAAAACATTACTGTACGAGTTTTGATGTAACAACTTTCTTCGGTGTAGCCTAAATGACAGTTAATAATAAGACAAAATATATAGGTATTTACTAGTTTGTATGTTTTTAACGGGCGTAGTTATATACAATGGCACGGAAATAAAAAGTTCAGTGTTCGTTTCCTGCTATTTAACTTTATTTTCCCTGCCGAATAGTCATTACATCAAAAATAAGGTACTTTTTATTTTGTATGTGTAACCATCACAACAAACAAACCACATTAAATGCAATTATGAACGTGCTTTGATATGTGCTGCTAACAAGAACATATAACAGGAAAATCAAATGATTTTCCCAAAGTCTTTTGTTTCCTCTAAATCAATAAAAAAACTTGGGATTTCATAGTTAACTTACCACTACTCGTACCTACACACAATCTAAATCACATCCGGGAAATGTTCTTACCAATGCTGGTTCCCTGGTGAATTATCCAGCGTATCTACACTTGATGACTCTTCTAATTGGCCTATCTGTAACGGATGGTGTATTTTTTGCTTCTCCACTTCCTTTTATTCTGCCGATGCTCTTGAATTTCCATGAAAAGGGCCGCTAATGGTTTCGGGGCTTATAGCTGCCCTATTGGACTTTTAGACTAAAATAAAGGTCTTGTTCAAATAGGCATAAGGTTGATATTGAAATGGAATTTCGTTTGCTTAACAAATATGGCTGGTCATACAAGCGATCGGTAACCACTTGAGCTCGATGTGGCGCGTTGTGTGAACAATCAATGCACCCTCCACAAATGCCCTTTCGGCTGATATTATCGCAACTTATTGTCGACTGGGGGAACATATGCCATTACTTAACATGAGGGAACAATTTATTAAATAAGCATGTTGTTTTTATATTTGTTTTGGCAAAAGAACAAATACGGTATTCTTTGAATACTCTATTGACCGTTTTGGCATACTTTGCAGCCCGTTATGGTAAGAAAAAATATTGATTGAACAGGTATTATTCGTATGAAACTAAAGATTGACTGTTGATTAACCTCACTCAAAATTATCGATCATCAACAAATTGTTTGACTCTATTTACCAATTCTAAATTTGTTTTCTGTGTCGTGATGTTCGCAAGTTTTTCAATGGTTAAATTAAATTCCCGTATTTAATGCCTGTCTCACTCTTCAGCCTGAAACATAGCCACACTGAAAGCATAATCGTTAGGACTCGAGAATTAGATGAAATTGAAGCGCCTAGACAGTCGACAATCTCTCTGTAATTAAAACAAATTTAAATCTGCTAAATACAAACTAATTATAAAACAGATTCCAGGTCCAGTACAGATCCAACCTCCTTGCTTGAAACTATACTACTATATTAGGTATAAATCATTTATTAAACCTATTTTAAAATTAAATCATTGTACGTCCGAGGTAACTTCTAATTAATATCAATATGAATGTGTGGGAGTCACTTGTCGCTAACAGCACTTTCTAATAGATTATAGAAAATATGTTCCAGCTTTTAATTAGAGACATCGATACTTGTTCTGACAGCCTTGTTTCGATAATCTTTCTTTTCTATGTACCTAAATATATACAGCTCGTAATATAAAAACTGAAGCGTATAAAAGAATACTGCAAGTGAACTTTTACACATTTCCATTTACAATTTATAACATGCCAACTTGCCCCAGGTCAACATTCCAACAAATAATTCTGCTAATGTTTTAAAAGACAATAAAATATTTAATTTGAACTCAACGGTGAACGAAAAATTCTGCACTCATTTTTGAAGATCACAGTCTAAAAAATCAGTGCAGCATTCTTCGTTTGCCGTTACGGATTCACCATTTTCTCTTTCTCTTCTCAAATTAGAATGTAGAAACATCATTAATTCACATCCAACTGAGCGAAATTACAAGAATGTTGTCACAAATTACTTCCACTTTAATAAAAGGTGTGTGGCTACCACCGCAAAATATCCGCGAAACCGCCACAAAAACTGACAACAAAGAGCACAATTCTTCCCTAGACCGTAGCGAGCTGAGCCCGCGCACTCACCGGAAGAGCAGTGACCAGTGCCAGCCGAATTCGGAGGCAACGGGACCGCTGAAAATTAATGCCGCCATGCGATTTAACAGCTAGATGAGCTACTCTCACTTCCCGCGTTGCGCTACCTACGCTCAGGAACCCGCCAGAACCTAATTGGATAAACTGTGATGTATGCAGTTAACTATGTGTACCTACATTCATTTCATTGAGTCAGTACAAATTGAGTTTTTTAAAAAGATGTTCAATAAAAATCTCGGTTTTAAGGTAATAAAGTTTTTGAAGTCTCTACATACAAGTTTATTTTATTTTATAACAGCCAGATGGCTTTGTTGATCTATTGGATTGACGGACTTTCTTAATTCCTTAAAGGCGAAATATTTTAAAATGGCGAATTTAGAACGCCATTTTCTAAAATCGTTTTTTTCAATTCCATCGAATTGTATATCGGTGAATAGGTCTTTCAAAAATAATATGAGTGTATGAAAACCGTTTTTCGATACAACGCTTCGTTTACGAAATATTGAGATTAAATGTGCTATTTTTAGAAAATATATAACACTGTGCTCTGACTCTGAACTTTTAACTATTAATTAAATAAAACGTCTTAAATAGAAAACATGATCAAAATATAAACGTTACCCGACTGCTAAAAATACTGAATGAAAATGAAAATCAATATATAGTTCAAACATTATATACATGGTATTGCAGACGGGAGACAAACCTTCAATACCTTTTAAATACTTAACCATATAAAATTAAATGTACCTAAATAGTAAGTGAGTATATGTAGTGGAATTACTGTTGAAAAATATATATTGTTGACACTATATGGTAGAGCATGAATTTCCATTTTCAGTGGGCATTTTTATATTCTCATAACAAAAAATTACACTTGCTAGCAATACTAATTGTCGTGTATTAATTATACACGACAAATAGTATTGACACACATATCGCTTGTGCATGTCTGGTGCCTAAATTATACAATACAAGTTCCCTGTATTATGTGTCACCAGCTTTCAACCTTTCAAATAACCAGGTGTATTCATCATCATCAACTCATTAAACGTCCCCACCGAGGGGCACGAGCCTACCCGTATAGGATGATTAGGCCTTAGTCGTCCACGCGGGCCCAGTGCGGATTGGACGACTTCACACACAACCTTCGAATCTCTTCGCAGGCGTGCATGAAGGTTTCCTCACGTGTTTTCCTTCGCCGTAAGAGCCGGATAACGTACATATTTTCGAAAATTCAAAAACACATTGGTACGTGTCGGGATTTGAACCTCAGACCTCCCGGTAGGAAGACGACAGTCCACATCATTGAGCCACCGACGCGCAGGTGTACTCATCACAATACAATTAATAATAATGATACAATAATACATGACGGATTAAACGATTATTCAAATTGTTTTGTATCTAACATTTCTCTTTGTCAATAAATAACTCTAATCAATTAGAGTTGTATAATCTAAATTAACATACCCACTTTTTGTTTCAACTGTTAACTCGTAGAACCAATTTGGGGACCGAATGACCGCTTGTTTTCGTTGGGTGTGCTCGTCTATTGGCAATAAAGCTCGCCCTCTCCCGGGGCATTTAATTACATCTCGTGTCCACAGCACCGCGGCTCCCCGGGATTAATGCTATTGCGCTCATCCGCGCTCCCGATGATATTAATAACCATTCATTACCTTCATTGCCTCACGTCGTTAGCAGTTACCTACCGGGCTATGGCGAATCGTGTCAAGACCGCAAAGGGCATCTAGACACGGTTACCGAAGCATAACAGACTTTGAAGAATAATTTCTATGTTGACTACAACGTGCACGCGAGGTAAAGTGTTGATTTTAACGGGTTAACTAATAGTGCTTATTTAGTAGCAAGTAGGCGGGTTTTTTTAATTGAGATAGGCTGCTTTCTGGAAATCATCAGCATTGAAAAAATACAGGAGGTCTAGAAATACATAGACTATTCCCATATTCGCAGGGGCTGTACAATGTGTAATAGCAGATGCCCTCAGTCGCTATCCACATCCCCTACTAAGGCGAGCGAGCTGTGCCACACCTCTCCTACGCCCAGTTCTCCGCCGCCTGTTCGCACTCGCAAGCGGATCCTCCTCCCTAATATGCTCTACCTCTTCCTTAGAAAGCATTATTTGCTCGTAGAAAGAGGCTACATTGCTCATAACCAATGACAGCTGAAAACTGAGGTTGTCTATATAGTTGCCTCAGGGCAGCGTGGTACCTTCCTAGATGACTCATGACCAAGTCTATCACCTAGTGATATCAAAAACGATATATGTGGAATTTTGATTACACTTTTACTCTGCCCTTCCATTTCAACTATTATAGTTATTAAATATATAGTTATTGAAGTATGCTTAACACCTAAGCTTTTCACTACGAGTAGATCATGAATAAATAAAAAAAAATAGAAAAAGGCTATCATTTTCTTGCCGATGAAGAGAACCACACTTAGTTTTTGTTTAAGTTACTTAGTATGGCGATACGAATCTCACGCTCGAACGGATATCCGCAACGGTACAGCACGACTAGCGCGTCGTGCCCAGCGCCTGCATTGTTTTTAATATATAATGCATTAAATTAATATTCTTTATTCTTTAATTGTGCAAATTTAACAATTACTGTATTTAATAGTTAAGAATGAGTACAACTTTTGCTTGTTCTTGTGCTTTCGTACAACACTTAGTATTTTTTTATTGTTGAAGATAGTATCGAATCGTCAATAAAGTTTTTTGTTAAATACGCTTTTTAAATGAAGATTTCGCGCCACTAACTCTGAGAGGGTCTTAATATTTCACAGACAGAAGCTCAAACCGTCGAAATAAATAATAGCATATAGGTTAGAGGAAAATACGTAAATGCTGTTTACACCTTAAATATAATTTACGGTATGCCTTATAAGGTGATATAAAAACGTACATAATAATTTTTGGACTTCGTGATTCAGCTTGGGTCGATAACCTTTGCGTAGGAACTTTTACAAATTAAATCAATAACGTTTTAAATTATACTTTTCATTCTTCCCCACAATTTTGGTATATTATTGAAACATTCCTTAAATAGCTGCGGACATATATTCCCATACTAAATTCCATCACAATATTATTGAGTTTATAATATTTTTTAATATTATGAAAAAATCTACTTTAAGTCCTATCCAAATTGATCAGTGGCGGTATAATTAATAATAACTAAAAACGTCAATTAATACTCGTATATTCAACTCGTAACTTCACTTGCAGCTTATCGCATGACCTTACATTTACGCCTCAACCATAATTAACGTATCAAATTTAGAACAAAAAATATTTTATCTTTGTAAAATAAGGACAAGCTTAGCCATATTAGTAGCGATCCGGTTGAAGTTATGCATTAAGCCCTTTGATCCGGACGTTGTTATTTGCTGACCTAAACCACGCCATGTGGGAGTCGCTAACGTAGTCAATGTTTTGCTCTGTACACTCTAACATGGATATATTGACGTCTATTTACTTTAAACTTCTCCTAAACAGGTTCCAACTGGGCTATGAGAAAAAATATCCAATAAAAATATATGGAATTTCGACTCTCAAAATGTAAAGTACCCACGAGATAAAGAAATATATTTTTATATACTAACAAGCATTACGTAAAGGGGCGACATTATAGCACTAGTTGTTCTTTGCACATATATAGACTATAATTTCAAACAAACAGAATACGTGTAGATATTTTTGAGGTAATTCCAGAAGTTGGTTCTTCACAAAATTGCTACAGAAAGCAATGCATGCTTATAGGATCAAATATTTGTATTACTAATGACTTACAAAGTATGTACATTGTAAGTTTTTAGTAATATCCAAATGAAGTGCATGAGTATTAAGTTTTATTCCATGTCGTAATCTATCTACAGCTCACAGAAAAAATATTTATGTTTTTGTAATCAATGAATGACCATTATAATAACAACTCTGCTGAAACTTAGCATTTTAATTTGATTAAAACGTACTCTCACATTTAAAAATGAATGAGTGATACTACTCGTTCTGAAAAAACATGCCCCAATTAATCCTTAAACATTTGAATAGTGAGGCACTATGGTAACAAATAACTGCAATTAAGCGTAACTAAATTTAACATTAGCGTCTTACAATGATAAGTGTTTTCTATTTTTAGCGTTGAATTGTAAATCTGATTTGAGATACTCGGCTTTCTTCTGTTTAAATTCAGTGAACGTGACTGTTAACGGATATTATAAAAAAAATCCTTCTAACGTATATAACTAACATTACGATTGTGAACTAAATACTTTGTGTGAATACTAAATATATATTAAATTAATCGGAGATGACCAAAATGCGACGAGCTCTTCTTTATTTAAATTATTTAGAACTATAAATATAATCTAACACAAACAGCAAGTATACCTACTGAAAAAGCAAAATTACTTAGTAATCCATACATTTTATTACATTACATGCGAAAGTAATTTTTAGTCTGCCTATCTGTTTATTTGTACGCCTTAACGGTTGAACGGATTTTGATGAAATTTGTTATTGATAATGGTATCCTGAAACGGATATAGGCAAACTTTTGTCTAACTCGAACCCCACTGCCTTAAATGGGAGGGGTGTAAATTCGAATGAGCGTTCTGCCAAAAGTTGTCTCATTTTTTTCGGAAATCGGTGGATAGACGTATTATATCATCTACAGCAGTGTAAAAATAATATTCTGTTTGCGTAACTAGGAAAGGGAACTGTGTTACCGAATTTAATTAAAGCGAAGCTTGTGCTAAAAGCTAGTAATACCTAGTAGTGTAATATCTTACATACTCATATTAAAATCTATACGATTATTACAGTATTTTATATAGTTATTATATGTACCTTACTCTGCTTTACACTACTGACACAATGTAATACAACACGGTAATTAAGGGTATAAAGACATTTCCGAGTAGAGTTCTATTGACCTCGAATATGTAGTATAATTATCATGGATGACAAAATTCGTAAATACAATTATCAAGAAATTAGCTCAAGGAGTTCAACATTTTTCTTACTTTTTTCTTATAATATATTATCTGCGATATATTTCAAGGTCTCAACATGTCTCCTGCATTGCTTGTATAAGATAATAAGAAAATTTAAAAATATGGGTGAAAATTTAAAAAATTCCATACTGTATTGATTAGGTACATATATTTAATAATTGTATTACTATTCTTCATACTGAACAGTCGTAAAGTTACGGCAGATATCAATTTCTTTTAAATACGGATTGTATTATGGAGTGTCATGTTTATTTCCTTAGTTTCCAGATTATTTTTCAATTGTTTATTAAGTGTAACTTTTGATTGCTTACATTTCAGCGCTGGCAATAATGGGTGCTCGGCCTGGGCTCGCGCGGCGGGCGATCGACCGCGGTTGCTCGGATGCGCCGCTTCGTCACAGCTTCGCCGCACCAGCTCCGCTGCACAGCTCCAACCCGCACTCATGACTACGCCTCTGAGGACACTAACAAGAAGGTTACAGCGATTACTGAATAAAATCTAGTTTTAACCGTTCCACTCTCCTACGAGTTGATCATGTGTACGGGTAGCAAAGCCGAATGATTTTAGATAACCTGGTTCGTTTATCGTGTTCACCTCGAAGTGAGGATAGTCCCGAAAGTTTCAGGTCTGGACTTCTTACAACATTCATACATTGGACAGTTTAGGAGTATTTAAGTATCCTTAACCCTTTGACGCCAGCCAGACACATAGATTTTATATTGTGTCTGAATTCTCGGCGTTCAATGGAATAGAATGGGTTAAATAGGTAAAAAAAACGCGGACATTTAACCAACTTTTTCTTTAACAGAAACTGCAGAAAAGATTCTCAATTTCAAGAAACTTCACTACAATCGGAGAGTCAAGTGTAGTACAGAGAAGTGAGCCTCTTCCACTAGCACTAACTTTACTGGAGCTTTAATACCCGTGGGGCTCGTATGTAAAAAAACATACGCTGTTGTTGCTACTAAATATCTTATACCATGCAAATAATCATCATCCATCGTCATAAACGTCCCACCGAGGGCACGAGCTACCCGTATTGGGTGATTACCTTAGTCATCCAAGCGGGCCCAGTGCGTATTGGACAACTTCACACACAACCTTCGAATCTCTCGCAGGCGTCGCATGAAGGTTCCTCACGATGTTTTCCTTCACCGTAAGAGCGTCGGATAACGTACATATATTTTTGAAAAACGAAATACATTGGTACGTGTCGGATTTGAACCCCACCCTCTGGTAAGAAGGCGACAGTCCACACCACTGAGCACCGACGCTCTAATATGCAAATAATAATGAACGTCAATTGACTTGTATTGCCCTCATACGGGCCTTCGTAATTGCAGTATAATGCTCAAGCACTTATAAGCGTCGATTCAAACAGTTTTGCTTTT
>PQWD01011498.1:0-36631 GCA_019425675.1 Leucinodes orbonalis | reverse complement strand
AACTTACTTATAATCAGCCATTTGAATTCAGTTTTCGACTCTTCATACGCAAATAAATTCCATCGATAGTATCGATGCTGTTGTAACTAACACACTCTCAGCTTGCAATAACCAAACTGGTAAAAAATCGCACAGTTCTCACTATGCGGTCTCCCCGCGCAATGACCCCCACAGGTAAGGGTTTGCAAAGTGTAGAGGTCAGGTAATTTAGCTATGTTTTTATTTCATCATCAACTCATTAAACGTCCACGAGGGGCACGAGTAGGGTTGCCAACTTTTTTTAGCAGAAATAAAGTATATCTGATTTTAAGGAGGTAAAAAAAGAGTATGCACTTATAAAAAAGAGTATCATTTATTTTTATCTTTAAAAAGGTATTTTTAGTACTTCTTGCGGCACATAACAAATTTTCATTATTTTTAAGGTATTGAATGAGTCTAAACATTCTAACTCTAAATTTATATATATCAAGAGCTCATTTTTGATTAAATTCAATGAAGCCCTGTTTCTCTCTTCTCGCCACTTTACATTCATGACCGAAAAGACTCTTTCTGTAAATGCTGAAGTGGCGGGAACAGAGAGTACATGCTAATAATTTTTTTTAAACAATCAAATTCGTGAGGACATTTTTTAAAAATATATTGCCATTTTTCAGCGGTGCATTTCATGTATAAAGTCTGCGTTATTAAACAATTCGGCTTCGAGCAATTTTAAAATTGATACTTCTGAATATAAAGTATCCATGTCTATGTTTAGTCTTTTTAAATTAAGTTTTCCTTCTATAACTTGTTCTAAATGATTAAATTCAACAGTAGTCTTTAAAGATATTGTATTTAGTGAATACAGCCAGTTATCATTACTAAAATCAAACCATTTTTGTAAAGTGGACTTTTAATTCTGATTAAGGTTTTGCGTATTATTACGGACGTGCACTAAACATTTTGTAAAAAAGAGTATTTTAGCGTACTTTATTAGTGTTATAGATTATAGAGTACGACCACATGATATAGAGGACAATACTCTATTTTAGAGTACGGTTGGCAACCCTAGGCACGAGCCTACCCGTATAGTGTGATTAGGCCTTAGTCGTCCACGCGGGCCCAGTGCGGTTTGGACGACTTCACACAACCTTTGAATCTGTTCGCAGGCGTGCATGAAGGTGCACGCCTGCGAACAGATTCAACGATGTTTTCCTTCAGCGTAAGAGCGTCGGATAACGTACATATATTTTTGAAAATTCGAAAACACATTGGTACGTGTCGGGATTTGAACGTCAGCCCTCCCGGTAGGAAGGCGACAGTCCACACCATTGAGCCACCGAAGATTTTTTTTATTTATTTGTGCACAAAACAGCGTTACAACACAATTGACATTTCTAAAACATATTCAAAGGTACATAACTAGTTGTTATACCAGGGGCACACAGTTAGTTAGTGCACACAGGACCAAGAAATCAAACTTAATTACGTGAATTCAACTTCTACACGTATGTATGCATTAAAAATTATGTATATTTTGCACCTTTAGAATAAAATGATAACTTTAATTTACCAGGTTGGCGTCAAAGACATATTTTCAGATGCTAAATCGGGACTGAGCCGGATTGTAAAAGACAGCACTTTGGTAGTATCGCGCGCTGTGCAAAAATGCGTCATAGAAGTGACTGAGAATGGGACAAAAGCTTCTGCAGTAACTGGTGAGATAATAGCTATACATATAAATAAAATTGGATTGTTTGTTTGTAATATTGGAATAACATTTTTTTTCTTCTTGCATATGAATATAGGTAAATACATCAAATTAACATTTTTTTTTATTTTGTCTATCTTTCTGTCCGTCTATCTGTCTGTATATTCCGGGTAGTATCTAAAAGGGCTGGACCGATTTTGACAGGACTTTTAGAGGTAGGTAGCTGTAAGTAATGAACAAAGTAAGGAAAATGTAACTTTTATTTGAGAAGAAACTTATCATTTAAGAAAAATAAAAGTACCTAATATTGTACTCGTGCAGTCCAATATTAGGTTCTTTATTTTTCTTACGAAGCGCGCCTTGCGAAGCGATTTTAATAGTTAGCTAGCAACCTGGATAGACACAAAGTCAACGTTTTACTGCCGGAGAAAAATATTAAACGCGGGTATGACTCGGGGCACAGCTAGTCGTACCTAAAGTTCATTTGGCAAGGGACACCGCGTACATGATCATCTGCATGGGTAGGTACCTAAATCTCTCCACATTTTTGTGGTCTAGGCTGACCGACGCCATTATAATTTGAGTTAGAATATAATAGATATACCTATAGTGTAAATAAAGAACTGCGTCTTTTAAAGTTGAGACAGGCAAAAAAACTTCTTCTTCAAGTGCCTGTTTCCAAAAAAAAAACTGGTTACTGCGATTAACCATCTTCTTTCGACAAAGTTAAAAACTGCTTTATCATACTTCAGTTTGGAAAAATATATTGATTGTTGACAGGACTTTTATAAAAAATTAAATTTCATAAGACGTCATATCTCAACTACGGTGAAACTTAACACATCACATCTAGCCGGGGAAAAGTAGCGTATGAACCCTCCATTAATCCTGTCGGTACATGCGCCAGACATCCTGTATATGATATGAAATTATCGTTAAACTAAAGGCAGGGTAACACACACATACACACGTAGCTTTGATGAATAAAGAAATTAAATAAGGTTAATAATACAGTAATTCAAAAATTGTCAAAGGCGTTCCAGTCGAAACTTCTCTTACTATTAATTAACTGTCTAATTAAAATCCTTTCTATTAATTACAGGAATTGAAATGTTGCCGATGTCAACTGGTATAGCGGTAAACCTAACAGACCCTTTTTATTTTTTGTTATATCAAACCAAGAACAGCTGTTTGCGGGGATTGACTCATCTATGAAGTTATTCTTTGATAACTATAAAATTTATTATAACAATATAATTATTTGTAAATAGCCATTAAAGAAATCAATTCAACAAAAATCTTAGTAACAAAATTAACAATTATTGAAAATGTAAAACTAAATGAAATATAATATATTATTAATTATATTTTCGAAATCCTTAAGATTCACGGGCCAAATAGTGGCCCGGTCCTTTGGAAGGCATGTGTGGGCCGAAGCCAACAGCACAGAGGCCTTTCGAATGTTTAATCTTTGTATGTGTTACACGTGGCGGATGCCATCACAGAATGCACAATATGATACAACCCATGATGACCCCCGCCAGGTGTAAGACTTTGTAAATTATGGAAACTACGATACTGGGCTATAAATTGAGTTTTGGTGGACTAATATCTGGGCTATAGGGAGACTACGGACGCCTGTCATTAAACTAGTCTCACAGTAAAATAGAGACAGGCGTGACTCGCAGCGGCTAGATGGGCCCCTAATGGTCGCCTGCAGTGGGGCGACAGAGGGGCAACATGGGTGCTCGCGCTAGGGGTGTCGAGAGGTGCGGCACCGATTTCACCATCGCGAGTAACTACGCAGGTCACTCGGAGCGGGTTTCCTCGCTTACGCCATTAGACACTTCCACCCCCGAGCATATAGCTCTAGCGACTCACCCGACGGCCAATGAAGGCAAGCGGGAGGTAGGATCTGGTCCTCATGGGGTCCACTTCGCCCACCAACAGTGAGACGAGGGCGAAGACCAGAGACTTCCCCGGAGCACGGGACCGAGGTGCGCGCCACACACCATCAGCTCGCCACAAGCTGCCGCGGTGACTGATTGCACCGATGATACTAGCATAAGCTAATACCACCAGCGGGCGATGGGTCGTCACGTCCCTACGCGCTTATTAATTATATTATTTATTCTTTGATAACTCTTTATTACATAAGCATTGACAGGATACCAAACGGATGTCAATTTCATTATAATGTTGATTTCATATTATTATATGATTTTGTACTAAAAATACCACATTTTTTTACATGTCCATAATGTAGTATTTTTTTCCTTTAAAATAAACATACAAAGTTTCTTGCCCTGTATATAACCTTTGGTATCATTAAGTATGTATTGAGCGTCGGTGGATCATTGGTGTGGACTGTTGCCTTTTGATCTGGAGGGTGCAGGTTCAAATCCCGGCACGTACGAATGTGTTTTCGTATTTCCGAAATTATATCTACGTTTTCCGATGCCCTTACGGTGAATGAAAACATCGTGAGGAAACCAGTGCACGCCTACGAAGATTCCACTAGTACTTCACGCACGTAGGCTAATCGTTACTGGCCCGCGTGGTCGACTAAAGCCTATACATTCCTCTGCGGGTAGGGTCGTGCCGTTCGGTGGGTACATTTAATGAGCTGATGATAAAGTATTGGTATGATTTGCATGAAATATCGTATTACGTAGTACACAGATGGATAATGGTTAGTTTTTCAATATATTATATATCTGACATACAATATTCAAAGCTTGAGTTCAAAGTTATTATTTAATATTAATTATGATTTCATGAAAGTCTTAAAGTAACAGCCATTAATAAAACTTTTGGGCGTTAATATTTCACCAGACTTAAGTAGGGCGAAGCTCTCAGAACTGACGGACTAAAAGTTTTAAACAAAATAAATTAATTTATTTCAGAGAGGCTAGAGTTTATATGCAAGGAATCAAATTCTTTAAGAAATAAGGCATTGAAAGTAGGCATTTTATAAACGATAACTGCCCCGTTATCACTTTGTTGGGTGGTAAATTATCGGTGATCTGCTGTTTAGCCGGGACGAATCGAACGGTAAAAGTTAGACTTACGAGTATGCTGTCGCTAAGGTTTTATTGGTATGATTTAAGTGTAAAACTTTTCTATAAAATTAAATCATATATTAAAACGAATCCTTTGATAGCTGCGACTCAGTTGTAAAACTAATACGACAATTACCGTATACGCACTAAATTGGAATTTTATAATTAAGTTTCTCAATATTTACTTTATTTAATTATTACCTAATATTTTGAATTAAAAAAATGTTTTATGTAATGCAGACGTTTTTACCCTGACTGCCGCAGGAGTGTTAAATGAAACATTACAATTTCTTCATAAATCTCGTGTTACAATTCGATAATTGTGAATCAAAAGTAAATTACGAAATTTAGCAAAATTGACCAAAATATTTTCTCCTTCAGGCACAAAAGTTGCTGAATAAGTTTGTGACATGCGCAGTGTGAGAGGTTAGCTTGGGATCTCCCCATTCATTTCTCAATCCCCAGTTGGGTACGAACCGTCATTGGGGGTGCTACGCCCGTTTCGATAAAGTCACTTAAAACTTTTACGACTTCGCACACGATTCATTTCCTCTGTATTACAAACTAGTGTAGTGTTAAAAATGACCTAGATTTGAATATATAAAATATTGGAACTAGAATATGATTGTGTATTAGTGATTTTAAAATAATAAAATGACTTAGTTTTCTTATAAAAGTGTATACAGTAATGGAACAGGATGAACTGAAACGCATATCGATATTTCAATAAATTTGGAAAGAGCTATAATGGAAGTGAATTTTTGGAGTTACTTCTTCGTGATAGTGCAGCTGTTGATTCGAATAAACAGTGATAATGCTTTGAAAAGTGAGTTCATAATTTAAGTTTAATTATATTTAGTGCTTGGAGTATAAAACATTTGTACTTGGAGTTTAAAAATGTTTAGTTAAATATTTAGAAAGAATTTGAGTACACAGACACTAAAGCTGTACCACTAAATTGACGCTTCGTTTTTAATCTTCGCATTAATTTTATTTCTTTTAGCTTACGTTATGCACTGATAGTTATATACAATTATTGATATCACAAAAACTTTGACGACCCATTTGCTGTAATGGTTGAGACGTCGGCTACTACACCAAGGGTTCCGGGTTCGATCCCGGACAGTACAAACATTTGTGTGCATACATGTTCATACATGTCTGTTTGTTATGATCTGGGTTTTACTATGTATTTACAAAAAAAGTATAGAAGTATATTTATCCATTGTTAAGTACCCATACTACGGGCTTTACGATTAACTTGGGCTAGACGGCGCTGTGAATGTCAGTAGATATTAATTTATTATTATTATTACTTTACAAGATTTTTTTGTTACTGCCTGAATGATCATTGGAGGTATCAAAGAAAGAAATAACTTTTTTAGGTACGTCGTACGAGAGTACTGAATCAGAAAAAAAGGATAACGATCGTAACCGCTTGATTTTATTGTAAATCATCATAAAAATGAGGCCCACGACTATTTACTCCCAATGTTTCATCATAATGAGGAAATCGAAGAAGACGACGGTGAAGATGAAACAACATACTTAGACTACTATGAAGCAAAAGAATCTAATTACAAAGATTCACCAGATCTTGTTACCGTAAAACTGATATAAATCAAGAGGTTCTGCCAATAGATGATAAAATACCTCTTCACACAGCATCAGATAATCTTCCTATATTTCTATTGGAACCCGAAAATACATATGTTGTTAAAAATAAAGCTGCTACATTGAAGTGTCGAGCCGCTAACGCGTTGGAAGTAAGTAATTTTGTAACATTAGTTTTGGGTCTTTTTGCAAAAGTTACGTAGGCCTTGTAAATCATGTGTAATGGGGCTGTATATCTTACGGCAGGTGGATAATGTTGGAAAGTTTCATTATTGGGAAGTCATACATCTACTCGATGTGTAATATTAGTCAAGAGGTCATATAAAGTATCGATTTTGTTTATATTTGGATTGTTCTACGACACGATGGTAATTTAATATTTATTTAAGGATTTCGATAGTTTGTATGTGTTGCTGAACTTTCTATTATAAAATGGGGCTTTTAAATAAGTAGAAAGGTCAATATATAAGTTTAATTTAATAAATCAACTTTATAATTAGGAAATATTTGATAATAAATACCATATACGTGCGTAATTTTTTTCATAGCAGCACTTTCAATAAAAATACTTATTATATCCATAACATATTTTGCGCTCCATTATCTTAAATATCATATAAAATTTAATGTAATGTCAGCATTAGGTGGCCAACTTTCTTTTAAAAACAGAACTTAAATTTGTCTATCTATTTAAACTTAAATTGAGTAGAACTAGTGTGATTTTCTCTTCGGATTGATATGTGACTGACGAGTCAATCTTTGATTGTTGTAGTAAAGAATTGCCCTAAATTTTAACTTTCTCTAGGTATACTTCAAATGCAACGGCGTAAAGACCAAGCTGTCAATTTCGAATTTGTCGATCCCAAACTGGGTGAGAATCATAGAAGGAGAGTACAGGGTGTCAAGAGAGAGCGTCGAGGAGTACTTCGGCAGTGAGAAATACCAGTGTTCCTGCTTTGCCTGGACTAGCAGAGGGCATATACGAAGCCAACCAGCTACCATCGAACTTGCTTGTAAGTTTAAAGTCGTTATTCATAAGTATACGCCAATTACTATAATTTGCTTATCTTTTTCATTATATACTCGTATTGCTGTCAAGGTAAAGTAAGGTTAGGTACTTCTTAAATCATAAATACGAGTTCATTACACATCTCAGAATAGTTAATATCATAATAATAAACGACCCGAATAATTCGTACTAATAATCAGAATTAATGTGAAGCAATACCAATGCTATATAATTGTACAATTAATAACGGAATTTCAATAACAAAAGCTTTGAATTTACTATTCACAGTTAATTCTCTTCATATAGTGTAGGCATTAACTGAAATGGTTCTGAACACAATTAATTAAACAAGTATGATTAATTTATTCTTGAATATACATTTATGTGTCATGCTAGTACTATTGTGTAATTTATAGTGAAATGATATGTAATATTAGTTCTATCGAAATCAATAATGATTAATGATATATATTAACAAAGATAATATCTGAATATGTTGCTTTCATCAAATAAATAGTTTTGATTTAGGAATACTTTCTGTTTGAGTTAGAACTATTTAAATCCAGTTAGTGATAGCAAGAATAAGATAATTCCAATGATATTATTGTGCACGAGTTCATTGCATTATATGCGAGATTTTACAATTCCTCAACATAGTACTTCAAACTATATACATATTGATTAAATAAAATAACATAATCAAAATATAATCCACCCTCAACACTAAAAATGAATTATTAACACTAAAAAGTATATATAATGGAAGTCCTTTATGCAAAGTTCTGAAAATACTGTCAGCGACACTAATTCTGTGTCCAAGGTAGCTGCCAGACCGCTCACCTGTGATTTCGAAAAAATAAATTTTACAATATTAGACAGTCATCATCTTTATCATTTAAATAATTTCAAAGTAAGCAGTTAATACATTGTGCCAGATATCGAACCCTGATATAAGAGTGCTGGCTCTTCCTTGTTTCGGAAAGAGGTCGTTGTAGCCGCTGAGAGACCAAACATCTTTTTCCGCGACAAAATTTCTGTATATTGTATGAAATGGTATTCTCAGTCAGTTACCACCAGGTGTAAAAACATATTAAATAAATAAAAAGGTATTCATTAAAATAATTAACTTATTTTAGGAACCGATGAATGCAGGGTATGACAACCACCCATCTTACTCGTACGCTAGAGAATAAACATATTTTATGTAATTTATGCTTCCTGTATTAAAATACGTTTTATATTTTACAAATTTAGGACTGTTTTTAAAACCTTCCTTCGTTTTATCTTATAATTTTTGTATTCGCCGCAAAAAACTGAACCATATACATCAGAAATGGATTTAATGAGATCATTGGGGTCTCCAACAATAAGCTGAATGTTCAGCCAAATTCGTATTTTATTTTATTAAATTTTATTTTATATATTGAAATTAAATGAAAGAATTTCCCAACGTTAGCACGGCACACGTAATTACTCTAATAACAGAGCTGAAAGCCTCATTAGTGCCTTTATAAAATGCGAGGTAAAATGTTGTATAAAAAAATCTCTATTTAGCGGAAGTTGAAGCAAAAATTATATACTTTTTATAAGTTCAGCAATTTGTACTAAGTATTATACAGGAAATATCGAGAAATTATTTTGTTTAAATGAATACATTCTTAGAACATCGTTTAATGAGACGATTCTTATCTGAAATAAATTGATAGACGCTTTCAAAGTAATAACTCGAAAGTAAATCAAATTGTTAAATCAATATACCAAATTTCTTTTAATGGTACTTTGCATCGCTGCTTTGATAGCGATTTAGGAAATGCTGTTAATAAGTTTCTACTTATAGAAATATAAGAAGTCCCATCGTAAAATCTTTTTGGTATCAAGTCCACCAAAGCGACAAAATTATATTGAGAGACTTTGTCCAGCATTAACATTTTGCACGAGCATATTGAACATTATGCCTGTAGTGTTTGTCGATTACACCACATTTCGATGACTGACTCTGTATGTTATTATTCCCTGTAATAGATATAAAGAAGCATTTCCCAGTATCGCCACAGACCCAACTGGTGAAGCAGTATTCATTGGCGACGTTCCACTGTGAGCCACCGCCAGCGGCACCTTTGCACAGCTTTATTGGCTGAAAAATGGCTCACCAGTTGTAGCCGATGAAAATGTACAGTTGACCAAGGAAGGGAATCTGGTCATTAAAAAAGTTTCATTATTGGTAAGTGCAAGGCAATAGAAGACGAAAGTCAGAAAGACATTCATGAGCTTAAAGATTAATTTGCTTTCAAAATGAATCTTTAAGTCCAGAAAAGAAAACGGACTATATTCGTATATCTGTATATATCGTCTGTATTCCAAAATTCGTCCACTTTAAGTGATTATTTGCTATAGGACATGGCGAACTATACGTGCGTGGCGGAAAACTTGGCGGGCAAAAGAACCTCCGATCCCGCCCAGTTAAAAGTTATTGGTGAGTTGATATAGAAAGTTGCCGTAAGTATTTATTTGCCATCAATTAGCGTTATATTCTTTGACATACGAATACAAATATTTCTCTGATATATGTTTATGGCACTTCAAATTTAAGTGGTAAGTTTGTCGCCGCCTTGTTCTGTCTTTGGAAACCTATTGGATTCAAAACGGTTTTCAGTTTTAATAATAAGTAATAGTGAGTTGATATCACATGACTTCTTTTTTCAAGCTATTACATTTTATATTTCAGACCTTATATATTAGCGCCAGATATCCCGATCCTACACTTCGTCACTACATGGCTTAGTTGCCACTAATTCGGTACTATTTTTTAACCGATTTCAAAAAATGAGGTTCTCAGTTTGACCTGTTAGTATATATGTATGTTTGTCCTCGATTATCTCGCGTTTGGCTTAAGCAATTTCGATACGGTTTTCGGTAAAGTATTTGTTACATTCATGAGAAGGTTTTGGTGCTTTAAATATAAAGTATTTAGATATTAAAACTAAAAGAAGCTTAAGTTTGTCACGTATCTTAATATGAAACTAAATAAGCATTAAGGCAAAAGATCCAACTTGTAGAACTCAAAATATGATCGAAAAAATATTTACGGAACTCAGTGAATGGAGGATGGACAACATGGTCGGGCTGGAGCGACTGCTACTGTATCAGCCAAGACGGTCGCGAGAGGAGAGGAGGCCGAAGACGGGAGAGGTCTTGCACTGCTCCACCACCACTGCACGGTGGGCTGCCATGCAGTGGCCAGGAACTTCAAAAGACCAAGGACTGTTTGGATTGTGATTTAGGTACCTACGATTATATCATTAACCAAACTGTTGCACATATTTCTGTTGCATATATTTCAAATTCCATTTTGACTATAGTTGTAAATAGTAGAAATTGATACTTGGAATATTCTAAACTTTTGGCATGACATTAATTATTGTTTAAAATGTATAATTAATATCTTAATATTTCTGGATTCATGTTTGCAGAGAAGAAAATATGTAAAACAAATATGCGTACACGAGCACATATATTTAGATATGATTCAAATCTTAAATTTTGATTAAAAAACATTTTGAATATTCTTAGCCACATATAAATGACTGTGCGCTCCAAGATTATTTAAATTCATGATTGTTAGATCAAACAATGTTCAGATTCCGTTGGTGCATTAAAATGTTAAAATAGTTTTTATCTTATAATACTATCAAGCATTTTAGCTACCTAGAACTTTGGTATAACCAGTTAACTAAGTAGTTATAATTTTAGACACATCTTATACAACTGTTTAAGTTCTGACAGATATGAAAGGTTGGGTCCATCCAAGATTACAGTATTCCTTTTCTTTAATCACTGTCCAGCCGCTTTCACTTACCACAATGACTGAATGATCACTGATGAGAAAACCAAGATTGTCTAACATTTATACCGCTAAAACTTATATCTTGTATTTATTGTATAAACTTTTCGGATTATCAGTTTCATATATTTCCAGATATGTATGTTGATGGTGTGGATGGATTAGCCGACGAATCTACTGATATATTGTTAGGTAATCAGCACCCATTACTTGGTTGTAGCATTATAGATATTGCGTTTATAAAGTTGGTTCATGCAATGTCGTTGAATATTATTTTTTTAAAGTTTCTATTGAAAGTGTCGTAATTTTTATCATTGGTAAGGATGTAATAAAATGTATCTAAATTCTCATTCGTATATTTTTCTGTGTTAGATCGATGGTCCCAATGGTCTGAGTGGTCAGAGTGCGATACAGACTGTCTGAAGACTAGAAGAAGACGATGCCTTAGTAGCATAAGGAAGCCGTGTACTGGCATAGATTACCAGGTAGCCCAGTGTCCAGTGTGTGTGAGAACTTCGAAATCTGCACTTATGAACGATGGTATTTGATGTTATTTAATGTTTTTCATTGGTTATTTTTTTCTTTTGAAAGAATTTTTTTTTAAATATCAATGAAAAATTAATAATATTATTATTATTTATGAGTGAAAATTTGAGTGTCGTGTTATGTTCAGTTAAATTTATAGTGCACTGCACTGCATAATATTTTTTGCAGGATCATCGTATTGGCCTCTTTTGATAGCGCTGTCAATTGCTTTCCTTATATTTGTTGTTGTTGTTATATTGGGAATTAAATATATGAAATTGAAGATGACTGAGAATTCTCCTTATGTGAAGCCACCTTCAGGTAAATTACAAACACTAACGATGTCTGTCATGCTAGCAAATTTCTTGAAAATATGTAATACAATTATTCAACACTACAGAACATTTTCGATCAGGTACAAACTATTTTGGAAATGTCATAAAACGGACTTTGACCAATCAGCCCGATTTGACGATACACGAAGAATTCCACACGATGGATTCGAGACGCACGCGTCGGCATACTACCACAAGCAATCCTAGAAATGAGCACTTGTATGAAGTGCCACAGTTGGCTAATAGGTAAGCAGTAGTTGTTTGTTATATTAACTTATTTGTCTATACCATTAACTGCTTCGTGCTCAGTAGTTAAGATTGTTTTTGAAGGGTGTTCCAGAGTTTAAATCCTAAGAGTTACCAGGTATTTAACAGTGTAGATTGCTAAGTTGATACTTTTTTATTTTGAACTTCTTTCAGTAGATATTTGTGGTTTTAGATCATCAGTTCTATAAAACGTTTAGTTGAAATACAATCGGTAAGGCCATTTTCACTATTTCAACTCAAAAATGAGTAAAACAAATAAGATCGAATCTTCTGCAAAAACCCGTTTACTCAAAAAACGTTTTCTGTTGAGTTTTAAATGGTCAACTATATGAAATTAATTATATTTTGTAAGAAGTTGAACGTAATATTGAAAGAAAATAAATTTCTTTCTATTCAAGTACGTAGTTTATAAAAAACAATAACTGAAGTAAATGGTCTGTGAAACGTTCCTTAGTTTTGGTTCCATGAATCCTTAAAATTAGATTTTTCGTTTAGGTAATATAAAATTTCTACTACACCGTGTCGTTACAAAAAAAAGTTAGGAGTGGCTCTTAAGCCACAATTAGCTCATAGGTTTTAGATTGTCCATCCGTCATCTGCAAGAATAGTGGGTATGAAAAGAGTTTGTACATTCGTAAACAAACAGCTTTACTCGGTAGTTTTGCAAACGATCACTTTAAATTCTTGCAAAATCGTAAAATATAAAGTTTTTTATGTTATTTAGTGATCAGGAGTACAGTTAGCTAACAAAGTATAGTTAAAAGATATATGTATAATACAATTTTAAAGACCTCACGGGCAAAAAATCTGTTAATACATATCTGCTTAATCTAATATTGATGGTAAAGGATACTCCTGGCCATGACAGAGTGGCATTGATTGAGACCAACAACTGATGTAAGGTCTCTTATACCCGGTAAATTTACTAGCAACAGTGCTCTCATCCGAAACACAGAAGTGCAAAACACTTCTATTTCACGAGACGATATAGCTTAGTGGTGGTATCTAAACACCTAGACGACTCAGTATCGATTCTAACACATGTTACATGATTTGTAAATTGTTATAGATCTTAGGTTACTTATATGATTAGGATACATGATTTAATTATAATAATATCTACTTATTTCCAAAAAGGGGTTTGATGGGATGCAAACGGATGTCTTAGTTACGGAATTCAAAACATTTAGTAAGTTTTACTTTCGAAATTAAAATATACTGAATTTGGTTGTACCTTCATAATTCAAACTATTTTAATTCACGGTTCCTGGATAAATTATGAGCAATTTTTCTTAAAGTTACCCAACAATTGACTCGTGTGCAATTCAAAATTCTGTATTCAAATTAGGCTTACAAAAAGCACACAAATATACAAAAATAAAATAAAAAACAATTAAAAATACTAAACTAAAAATATGAATTTTGATGCTTTGACAAAAACGCTTCAGTGGTTTGGCCTGTTGAGAAAGAAGCATTCAAGAAAACTCAACAGTGTAGCCTTTTTTAGAACAATTACGTAATGTAACAATATATCATAAACACTGAAATAGCTGAGCAGTTTAAGACCACGGATTTTTATCACATAAATATTCGTCAATAGTGTAGTACCCTTTTTTAGAAAGGTGGTTTTTTATTTTAGCTTTAAACATTTGTAAAGGTAACTCGACAATATTTTGCGGTACCTTATTGAAAAACTTTATACATCTTCCTATAAAAGATTTACCTACTTTATGTAGTCTCAAGTCTGGAACAGCAAGTTTGTTTCTATTCCTAGTATTAAAGTTGTGTGAGTCACAATTTTTTTTAAAGCTATGATAGTATTTACGGACGTAAATTAAATTTCATAAATATATTGTGTGCTATAGTCATATTTATTTCTTTAAAAAGTTCCTTAAGAGAGTCACAGGGTCTAAGGTTGTAGGTAAAACGAATAGCTCTTTTTTGTAGTACAAATATTGTATTAATGTCGGCAGCTGAGCCCCACAGCAGTAGACCATACGACATGACACTATGAAAATAACTAAAATAAACCAATCTTGCTGTTTCTACATCTGACAAGAGCCTTATCTTCCTAACAGCATAAGCTGCCGAGCTAAGTCTACCAGCCAGTGATTCAATGTGAGGCCCCCATTGTAACTTTGAATCTAAAGTTATACCAAGAAATGCAGTGGAGTTTACAAGTTCCACTTGATCATTTTTCAGAGTTATGTTGGTCTCGACCTGCCTTACATTGGGCATAGTGAATTTTATACATTTAGTTTTTTTTGCATTAAATAAAAGATTATTAGCAGTAAACTAACGCATTACTTGAGACAGAGCTCTATTAACATCGTCAAAAGTCTCCTTACGTCTGTTAACATTAAAAATCAATGAGCAAATAGAACTATATCCGAAAGACTTTTACAATAGTTAGGGAGGTCATTTATATATAAGAAATAATAGAGGGCCTAAAATTGAACCCTGGGGCACTCCCATGCGCAAAAGGGCACCATGCGAATTTGTGCCATTAATACAGACTTTTTGAACTCTTTCAGATAGGTAAGATTCTACAAGACTCAATGAGCATTCTGATACACCGTAATGTCTCAACTTTAATAAAAGTGTTTTATGGTCGACGCAATCAAAAGCTTTAGACAAATCGCAAAAACTCCTATCGCATCATGTTTGTCTCCCAGGCATCAAAATATGCTTAATAAGTGCAATCAATATTTCATATTTTATTTATTTCAAAAAAATAAAAGTACTACTGATGCAGGCATCAGTAGTATTTTTTTTTTGTGAAGCCAAACTGTTTTCATGTAATAATAATTGTTAACGTTAAAATGTGAAAGCAACTGATTGAATATAATTTTCTCAAATATTTTACTTAATGCAGGTAAAATAGATATAGGCCTAAAGTTAGATGGATCACTTTTATCACCGGATTTAAATAATGGTATTAATTTACTGTATTTCATTAAATTTGGAAAGAGACCTTTATCTACACAAGTATTAAATATCAATGCTAGATGGGGTGCAATACTATCAATAATTACTTTTATGATATGAGTAGAAATACCCCATAGATCTTCTGTTTTTTTAATATTTAATTCCTTGAAAGTTTTGGTTATTGTGTCTGGAGTTATGTGCTTAAAGCTAAAAATTTTTTTGCATTCAGAAACACTAGATGTCAAAAGAGAGCCAGCAATGGAAGAGCTTGAATTTAAAGTGCTGGTTGTTTCAATTGGAATATTGGTAAAATAATTTTCAAATACACTAGCTACTTCGAGATCCGCGCTAACAATATTATCGTTAATTTTAATGGAGAAATTATTATCGCGACTCTTATTCTTACATGTTTCTTTGTTAATAATATTCCAAGTGGCTTTAATTTTATTACCAGAACCTATTATTTTGTTACGCAAATAGATCGACTTGGCTGTGTGACAAACTTTTTTAAAAATTTTTGAATAATTTCTAACAAAGGCAATAAATATTGGATCCGAAGATGTAGCTTTCAAGTTATATAAATTAAAAAGTATATTTCTACTTTTATATATGCCTGGTGTCGCCCAATCACAGAATTTGGATTTAAAATTATTTACTTTAATTGATTTTGTTAAGAATATACAATCATAGGTACTTTTGATAACATTAAATAAGTTTTCATATAAACTGTCTATATTTGATACATTATAATGCAATTGAGAAATTTTTTGGTCAACAAGAGCCTTGTATCTATTAATTCGGTTCTTATTTACTGGCCTATAAACAATATCTATATTTTTAGAGACATGACAGTGCTCAAATTGTGCCCACTGTCCACTATGGTCTGATTGTAAGCAATTAATTATTGATTTTTGAAGTATTTAATGTTATCTAAGCAGGTAGCTGTAGTAGGAGTAGCTCTTGTAGGCTCAGCGAATTGATTGATTAAATTAAAAGACTTAAACAAATTAATAAACTGGACAGAGTTATGCGACGATTCTAAAATATTTATGTTGAAATCTCCACATACAATTACCTTCTTGGTTGATTTACAAACCTTTTTTAGAACTTCCTCCATAGTGGTCTCAAATAAGTTATAATCAGAAGATGGAGGTCTATATACACAAACTATAATAAACTGCTCAAGCTCTATACAGGAAAGTTCAATAGTTCGCTCAATAGAGTGTTCAACAATATCTTTGCGTTCTTTAAATTTTAAATTATCTTGTAATAGTATAAGTGATCCCCTCTAATAGCAGACACTCTCATAAACAAACTACCAACTTTATAATTATCTATATTAATATAACAATTATGTTGCCTTATCCAGTGTTCAGTAAGACATAATACATGTACATTTTTATGTTCTAAGAATAACCCTACTTCTAGGTCTTTGCCAGAGAATCCTTGTATGTTCTGATGAACTACATTTAAATAATTGCTAATTGGCTTCTCTGTTGTCAAATGCATAGTCTTAGATATGCAAGAGTTTGCCTCTATTGTCTTATTATCTAATTTAAATGATTTGGAACAAATTCCAAAGTCCTTAAAGTATTTTTATTCTGCTCAAAAAAAGCAGGCTGTATAGCCATATTATTGGCTAAATATTTAAAATAATAAGATAGCGAGTTTGCTATTTGTCCCTTAAAATAATTGAAAGATAATAATTATCTTTTGTCACTAAACAATTAAAATTTAACAATTTATTAATGTCAATCAAATGTAATAATTTATTATTGGTAAAAACTATTGAATCCAATGTCAAATTTAGTTTAAATCTAATATTTTTTCTTCCTGCGGCACATTCTTACTGTATGGTAATGTGAACAAAATAATTTTACTAACATTCAATAAACACAAAGAATTATAAAATTTTATCAGGTCCTTTTTGTTCATATCACCACGGTTGCCTACAAATATGATTAATATTGTATTACTATCAAATGAATAATTCAAATTTTTTTTATCAATTCAGAGTAAGGCACTCCTGGTGAACAATGATTAAGCACACGCTGTCCCAAACAAGTACTCAAAATTTGGCCATATGTTTTCCTATATCATCGCTAAACATAACTATATTACTATCATTTGATCACATAATTTACTATCATTACTTAGCGGTAGAACATTGTTAGTAGTTAATACTCGTTAGAGCCCTTCATAGCGTTCCAAACCGATTCGGGAATTCGTGTCACAATTTAAATAGATACCTGGATATTCGCACGTTCTTGTAGCCTCTGCAGGTGAAATGTATTTAAATGATATAAGGTCCTAACGTTTTAGAGTAAGATGTTGGGATATTGCTTTTTTAGTCCAATGCTTTTTGTTATTTGTGGACGAATCTCCTGATAGTAAGTTACACCGTGGTGACACCGGTTTTTTTTCCGCACTGACTACGCTGTTGCCGCAAATGGCCTTTACAGCTTCACCGGGCAATTGGCGAGCGCAGATGGCTCTCAGCTTAAAGTGAACCGGTTTTCTATGAGGCCGTGGTATCACTCCGGGCCCATTCTTACCGATGCACGCCTCTCCATACGTCGATTTATTTATTTTATTAGGAAAATTTACAGCTTTATAGGAAGCATTTTTTTTGTAGTAACTAACTGCCAATTACAAACCTTACAGGTTTATCATACTGCTTACAATATTATATTATTGCATTTACGACTACTCCAAAATACTCAGCCTGAAGAAAGTAAACAGAACAGACAGATTTACCTCTAGGCATGTCATAATCATAACTGTACCTCATGCAATCAATATAGTAAAATAAAATATTAACATTACGAAAAGAAGGATACATATATACTTTTTTTTTTGACAAACGCCGTTCTTGGCGAGAGTAAATCGAAATCGTATTCATTATTCTGTACTATACTTACTGAATGTTCTACAACTACAACTAAGACTTATTAATACTTGATTAATTAATTAATTAAATTAAATATCCACTGACATTCACACAGCGCCATCTAGCCCCAAGTTAAGCGTTAAGCCTGTATTATGGGTACTAAACAACGGATAAATATATATACTTTTTTAAATTATTAAATCTTTAGTAAGTTATTTATATATTGCACTAAAAAAATAATTGGAGATCGTCCAATGTTCGATTCTATTGTCATTTTCTGCCACTTGCCACAAAACTGTGGAATAAACGTCTACTGGATACATTTCCGGAGGTATACGACCCAGCGTCCTTAAAAAAAGAGCGTAAGCTCTCTGCCGGCAATGCATTTCTGGGACTTTAGGTCTTGAAAATATTAAGGGGCAAAAAGCAATAATAATTGTTTACATATTTAAGGCACCTGGTCAAGTCATTTTCACATAGAGTAAGTAACAGGTAAATGAAAATCATGTTATGTCTTACCAGTTAGTGTTTGCTATATGCTGCCCATTAGATTTTAGACTAATAAAATATGTTCTGAAACAGCAGTAAAAAATGTTTCAAAAATAAATAATATCAGAGAATTCTAATAAATAAAAAGTAGTTATACGCGTTCGGACCTTAAAGCGTCCATAAAGTACATGCAAGCGAGGAACCATAAACTTGTAGCATGAAAATATTATCTGTATTAAAATTTATGTTTCTTTCGAGTTTCAAGAATTCTTGCTGCATACTGTTTGCGGTTTTGTGTGTCACGGTGAATGCATTTCAAATGCACTTTATGTAATGAACAAGTTACCTCTTACACTTTTCTATTAGCTGCAAAACTTGAATATTAATTTTTAAAGAAGCTTGCCTCGCGTCTATAAAGTAGAAAATATAGTTTTAAATATTAAAATCAAGACCAAAACCATTGAAATCGGCTCACTACTCTCACTATTGTGGAAAAGTTACTAATACAATTCTAGCATCTTCTGCTTACTATAAGATACATTATTACTCGTAATATGAACTTGGTCATACTCATAAAACTGAATGGGATGTTTTCGAAAAGTATATTTTGAGAATTTATTGCCATTCTAGTTTCTAATTTAGTATTTCTAGGGAAAAAATATCTATCTTGTAAGCTTATAACTTTTTCAAGGAAGTTAGATTCAAAATGGCTTTTATTTTCTTTTGCAATCAATTAGAAGTTGTCACTTCTCTCTCTCTCTTCAACCTATTGCAGTCCACTCGGAACATAGGCCTCCCCCATTTTGCGCCAGACATCCTGGTCCTCCGCCTTTCTCATCCAGCTTCCACCAGCGACCTTTCGCAAGTCGTCGGTCCATCGGGCCGGAGGGCGTCCTACGATACGCTTGCCAAGACGCGGTCTCCACTCCAGAACTCGTCTGCTCCAACGGTCATCGGTTCTGCGACATACGTGACCAGCCCACTGCCACTTCAACTTGCTGATCCGGCGGGCTATGTCGGTAACTTTAGTTCTCTTACGAATTAAATCATTTCTAATCCTATCCCTAAGAGAGACTCCAAGCATAGCTCGCTCCATTGCGCGTTGAGTGACTTTGAACTTGTGAACCAATCCCGCAGTCAGTGTCCATGTCTCAGCTGCGTATGTTAGTACGGGTAGGACGCATTGCTCAAAGACTTTCGTCTTTAAGCATTGCGGAATAGTTGACGTTAGGACATGACGTAGCTTACCGAATGCCGTCCAGCCCAACTGAATCCTCCTACTAGCCTCCCTCTCAAAGTTATGCCGGCCAAGTTGGATGGTTTGGCCCAGGTAGATATACTCCTGCACAACCTCGAGACGGACGCCATCGACGCATATCGGTTGTGGCATGACACGACTGTTGAACATGACTTTCGTCTTGTCCAAATTCATGCCAAGTCCAAGTTGAAGTTGTCACTTGTTATTTCAGAATTTGCAAGACCTTAATTTTTTTCCTGGTATGAATCACATCAAGTAAACATTTATTTAGAATAAGAATAGATCACAGAATACATTACACAAGTCGTCTTATGATATTGCAACAAAAAAATAATGTGACGACGATTTAAAGGCATGAATTTGGGTATTAAAAGAAAATATAAAAAACTCATATCTCAACTTCCGTGAAACTTAAGACATTGCGTCTACGGGGATAACTAGCGTAAGAACCCCCAAAAATCCTGTCGGACCATGTATCAAACATCCTGTATAGTACTATGATTAAACATCTTTTTTATTTCAGCTACATGTCACCCATAGACCACGAGCGCGAGGTAAGGATGGATCGTGGCAAAGGCACTCTCGCTTCCGACCGCTCTGATACTAGCTGCTTTATGAGCTGTGAGTTCACTGCTTCTGCTTATTCACATTATAAATGGTTGATATGGTTATCTTTGCATTGCTTCTATATTATTTATAAATTGATCTTACGGATTAGTTATCCGATAGTCACCAACTTTCTTATTAAAGAAATAAGAATTTACAGAATTCAGCTTTACTATAAAATGAAAATGCAAACATTTGCAACAATATATTCGTAAATTTTGTGTGTATTTATGTCAACAATGATGAAAACAGTGATAGATATAACAGTGATGGTCTATTTTAAATAATGTCAATCATTTCAAATTTATTCCATGGTTTGGCAATGGCTTTGCTAACCTATAAGGTTAGAACAGTCAGACATTTTCTTGATATCTACTCAAATGTTGTACAACAAAAAATAAATACTACAATCGTCAAAATAAATACTAAAATTCAAAATAGAGAACCTTCTCAACCATAACCATGTTTTACATATAATTGAAGTGTTTCCTATTTGTCAATGAAAATGTATGTTTATGTTAAGTGTCTTTTTATAATTTATGACGTAAACAAGTATGACGATTCTGGTGTACGTCAAAAACTCGAATGAGTTTATGTTTACACCTAACTGTTTGTTTATTGTAACTGTATTTGTATCTTGTATGAATAAATAAATAAAATAAAAATAAATAAGCTTTGTCCAATACAATATCGACATGAACTTCCTTACAGCGGGCTCGTCTTATGGCAACCAGAGTGTAGAAATGTCGCCGTCACTCCGCAACAACGCCTCAGTCGATTCCAAATACTCACATCCTCAGCAGTTGGAGACGGCCACGTCCAGGATCCTGACCAGCGAAGGAGGGTGGCTGGGCTTGAACAAGTGTGGAGTCGGTCTTTTTGTGCCGGATGGTGTAGTTGACAGCGAAGAGTTGTTCTCTATCGAGGTCACCGATGAGGACTGGAATAAACCAACTTTGCAAGAAGGTAGTTATTAGTAATCAAGGAAAAGATGTTATTCACAACATTAATATATTAAATGGCCTGTCACACCCTTCGATCCGGCATAAAGTAATAGAAAGTAAGTAAGTTCTAGGTGCCCATGCAGACGACCATATACACTTTCTTCCTCATGTAACTTTATATATTTTTTAATGTCATAATCGTCATCGGTCTATCACGTGACGTAATAGGCCATGTGGGTGCCATGCCTAAACACCCGCGATCTCGAAAAAGGTACAGATGCAAATTAATGAGTATAAATTATGATGAGATAAAATTTGTAACAAAATCAACTGCTACAACCAAAACGGACTGCGTCAATTGTAAAGTCACTAAAAAGACGCAAATCAATAGGTTTATAAAGAAACATTGGAAATCATTTAATATTTTTTGTTTTTGAATCGCGAAAACTTAAGATAATACGGGCTAATACTCTAAAATGGAAAATTTATTTTAACTTTTCAACTGGAACTGATTTAGATTCAAAAGTCAATCTTAAGTTTGAATTAACTAGGCTACCCAGTTACAAAACCAAGTTTGACTGCGACCCCAATCTAGAATAACATTTGACCTTTAAGTCTGGACTATTTCTGATTTATGCCTGTAGCCATCTCAGGTATTCTCTACAAATTAGATATAAATATCGACCTATTTTTCTTAAATCTTCGACCAATGATGGACTTTTAGACTTTATTATGTACTAGCTTTTAGCTCTAATTTTTAATATTGTTTCTTCGTAAAATAACTAAATTCTCAAGTTACCCTTATAATAAAACAAATGTTCATTGCACTTGCTAGTGTAACAATCAGTTGAATTAAACTTTGCCTTAGAGACCCTGTGTAAGGACTTCTCGTCTCCGTTACTTAAATCTCACCTGTTTTGCTAATTATAGTAAATGATTTTGGTATGGTTATGTTTCGGGCTGAAGTTTAAGAAAGTTTGTGATTATTGGATACTGTGACTTTTTCACGAAGAAATCATTACCTACACTGTGATAATGACTAACTTATGATTTTGGAGTCAGTGGACTCTAATTCATTCACACATTCCGCGGGTTACCTGTTCTATTACCAACTTATTTTATCAAAAAGCGAAGATATTTCTATAAAGGTTTTGGACGTAAAATTTTTGATCAAATATTCTAATATTGAGCTGTCGGCAGCTTTTATCCAATATTTCCGAACTGTCTCGAGTTCAGGCGAAGACGTGGGATTTAGGTCGCGGCGGCACTAATCCTATTTCGGAACTCCGGTTACAGTTTATCGGGCGGAATGATTTGGCTATATATTTGTAATATACAAACTACTTACAGGCTTTGAGAACCTTTGTATATTCCAGGGCTTTTTGATAGTACAGTTGTTATTAAACCATCTAAAAGTGCTTTGAAGATATTTTGGTCTCATTGACCTATTTTGTTGATACACGATGAAATTAAATAAGTACATTTCATTGTATCTTAAGCAGAACGTGTACGTATTCATAGTTTAACTCTTATAGTATCTGTAGTCCGGTTGACCAAACTTCTGTAATTTTTGAATTCGGTTACAACTTAACATCGGACTATTGATACCGTTTTATTAGCATCAGTCCGGTTCAATAAAATTGTATTACAATATATGATATCATGACACTGTTTATTTTTGGTATTTTTTCTATGTACTAACATTTTGTATTGGTCACTTCTTGTCTAGTGACGCTGTAAAGGCCTTTAGAAGTTCACAGCGAAAAAATTACTATTAAAACATTATTTTTTCCAACAGGCGAAACCCAGCTGAGTCCAGTAATCCGGTGCGGGCCCAAGAACTTCCACTTTCGGAAAGGTGTCATCTTAACATTTCCTCATTGCGGCTCACTTAAAAACACATCCTGGTTACTATCCATTCTCCAGAAGCCAGAAGAAATCAACACAAGGGAATGGAGAAAAGTGCTAACCCTCGGCCAGGAGACCCCCGGGACTCCAATATTCGCGCAAGTCGATCCCTCCAAAGTTTACCTAGTGTGCGAATTCCTGAGTGACTTTGTTTTAGTTGGCCGTAGTTTCAGTGGTCTAGACGCTAAGTTGTTCAAGACAGCCCTGTTTCTTTCGAAGGCGGACGGGACTTTTTACAGTTTGAAGGTTCATGTTTTCACGGATACTCCCTATTCCTTTTATGACTGTGTTGAGAGTGAGAAGAGGTTGGGAGCCACGTTACTCTGTGAACCTAAGACGATATATTTTCAAGAAAACTGTTCCGATTTGTGTTTCAATCTAAGAGAGGTTGGTGTAGGTTGGAAGTTGCAAGGAGGGAATTATCAGGAGCTCCCCTATACACAGCTATGGAACATGACTACGAGATCGATGCATTGCGTATTCGATTTAGAGCAAACTGACTCAATCAATAACTTGGAACTTCACTTGTCCGTGTACCAAAAGCAGAAGCAAACTTATTTAGTCAATTTTAATCTTAAGGCCAATGATTTGAATTCCAATTTTAATTGCAAGCGATTCAGTTGTTCCAGTATAGAGACCGGGTACTCTATGAATATAATAGAGAATCCGTTCAGCTATTCTTCCTTGACAAAGAAGGATGGCCGTTATGATTTTGTATACAAGAATAGTACTTTGAACAAAAGTAACTTAAGTACAGACAATAGTCACAGAATAAACGTTTTAACTAAATCCGATAGGGTCATTTTGTGTAAACTTTTGGACTCGCAGACAACGAAAGGCAACGATTGGCGTTTGTTGGCTGAGAAATTGAGGATCTCCTCGTATTATTATTATTTTTCTAACACGTGTTCACCGACTGAGAATATATTAAATCTATGGCTATGTAGGAATAACGATGTCAATATGCTGGTGAACTTATCAAGGATCTTTAGGGAGATGTCACGTATTGATTGCGCGACTGTCGTCGAAAGAAGATGTTACCCAAATTAAGTGCTATGAATAGTTTAATTTACTTATAAACACTTCTTTAAATAGTTTAAATATAGTATGTATTACCAGATTGATTCACAAATTATTATAGATTTTTCACCGTTTTCAATTTTATATTAGTTACTATTTCTAGTCAGTTTCTAAATAACGAAGTGCTTAAAACTTATATAAAGAGTATGTTTTAAAAACATTAGCTGTATATAAAATGTGAACCAAAAAGGAAAATATGGTATTGATTTAAGAGATTAGTATGTTTAAGGTAGTGGTTCTAAACTTTTGATTCAAATAAATATTTGAAGCTAATACGTCGTTTCATTTTAGTACATAAGATTATTGATTTCTTAAAGGAGAGGTTTAAAGACAATCACTTAAGATTTTATAAGACATACAAACAATTAGTGAAACCTTAATTATATACTGCCGCGACAAGCAAAACTGACATGGTAGCAGTTTTATAAATAGCACAGTAAACTAAACAGAATTACAATGATAGTGAACAGGTGATATGCACATTTCAGAGATGGACAAATTCCATGAATCTATTTAGATTCCAGAAAAAAAAACAGAAAAATATCAAATGGAATTTCTTCGGTTGGTTATGATGGTATGATAAAAAGCAATTACACAAATCGCAATCACCTTCTATTCTGATGAATTGCTAAGCTGTCAAAGTCTGAATCACAAAAAGACTGATTCATAGAAAGTCTGATTAACTCAATAATCTTGATGTCTGAAGTCCATTTGAATAGTAGGAGTTTGCTAAAAATCATTAGATAAAATTTAGGCAGAGTTTTATCAAGTCAATTTTGGATTTATAAAAATGCCAGTGCACTCTTCGCAACTTATAACTTTCATCGCTGTAAGATAGTAAATACAGATAATTGAATATAAATTAATAGTTATCTATTAATTTTTATTGTGAATATCCTTTTATGAATAACTCGCAAGAAAAACATTAAATGTGTAAACAGAAGAAATATAAATAGTAGCAATACTCACACAAAATAAGGGAGGCACAAACAAAAAGAACGAAATGGATGCATTTGCACGATACGTTAGACTTCGCCGCTGAATTTTGTCTCGGTGTTGGCAGATATGTCGAGCGCACCGTTCATCGCAAGGTAGGTAAAATACATCACGGGACGTCGTCTGGAAGAATTCAAAAAAAAAATCGACGCCTGCGGTGTTCCCATCTTAAAGGCTTCTAGCGAGAATAGGTAGCTGCATACGTAAACAAGTGCAGACGCAAACGTGGCGGAGTGCATGTATTATTTTTAAGTCAAGAGTTATTTTTTGCTATAATTTGAGAATGTACCATGTGTAATTATGTGTGTATGTAATATGTGTATTTGAAATAAAAATACATACATACACTCAAAAACATTCACAAACAGACACTATTTATTGTAGAATTAATTAAATTAAGNGTGGATAGCATCGAGGAGTCTTGGTTGGATGCGCTCAGCGCTTGCTCACAGTCGGTCTCAGAACGATGCATCCTACCCAAATATGTCAAATGTTTTCATGTTCCTGTTCGCTAAGTTGACTGGATCTCTTTTATTGTTATATTGTAAATTTAAGTATTTGTTTGTCAGTTGGCCTAACTTAAGGAAGATTTTTGCTTAGAAACCTCTGTGAAAGTTTTCAGATACGTATTTGTTATTAATTAGAATATCTGCATAGTATAGGAACTATTGTATTTAACATTTTTCTTCGTCTACGTAACTTGTCTTCCTGCTAGACATAGGTCTCCCCAATTTTCCGGTAGATATCCCGTACTCCGATTTCCTTATTCAGTCTCTACCATATCGTTAATGCAATATCGTATCGTATCGTTAATGCTCGAAAGGCGTCTTAAGATACATTTACTAAGATGCTGTCTCCACATACCATTAGGTAAACTGTCAGCTTGATTGCTTACTTTTTTCATCAAAAAACATTTCATATACTGACGTACTGATCCTTTTTGCTATGGATTTTTAGTAGGTGGCAGCAAAACTTAAGCAATTCCTGCTTCTCAGGTTCGGCTACTCAGACAACACCATACAGTTTTAAGGGCCAAGTCAATCAATCAATCAATCAGCCCACCATCGTCCACTGCTGAACATAGGCCTCCCCCAATGAGCGCCAACTATCCCGGTCCTGAGCAGCCTGCATCCAACTTCCACCAGCCACCTCCTCAAATCGTCGGCCAACGGGCAGCCGGACGTCCCACGCTGTGTCTGCCTAAGCGAGGTCGCCACTCCAACACGTTTCGGCTCCATCGACCATCTGAACGTCTGGCGACATGACAGGCCCACTTCCACTTCAGCGTGCTTATCCTCCGACCAATGTCGATAACCTTGCTTCTCCGGCGGATATCTTCATTACGGATTCTATCCGCCAATGAGATCCCGAGCATTGCCCTCTCCATTGCACGCTGAGCGACTTTTAACTTGTGAACCAGCCCTACGGTGAATGTCCAAGTTTCGGCTCCATATGTCATCACCGGAAGAACGCACTGGTTGAATACCCTCGCCTTCAAGGACTGCGGATCGACGACTCAAAAATACGACGTAGCTTCCCAATGCTGCCCAGCCCAAACAGACTCTTCTGTTGGCTTCCTTATCGAAGTTGTTTCGGCCCAGTTGTATGATTTGGCCAAGATACACGTATTCTTTCACAACTTCAATCGGAGCGCCATTTATGACTACAGGTCTCGGGGAAATATGATCATTGTGCATAATTTTGGTTTTCTCTAAGTTCATTCCGAGACCCACCTGTCTTGAAGAGTTATTTAGGCTGTTCAGCATATCCTCCAAGTATTGCAGAGACTCTGCTATAACAACAATGTCCGCGAATCGCAGTGTGAAATATGCTGGCCGTTTACATTAATGCCTTTTCCATTCCAATCAAGCGTTTAAAGACATCTTCCAATGCATTGGTGAATAATTTGGGCATATCACATCTCCTTGTCTTACCCCCGCTGCAATTGGATTGGTCTTGTGCACTGTTGATTACTTGGACAGTCATTGTTGCGCTTTATACAACGATTTCAACACCCGAACATACCGCCAATCGATGAGGCATCTCTGCAAAGCCTGCAGAAAGCCCAGGTCTCTATTGTGTCAAAGGCTTTTCGTAGTCCACATACGCTAGGCACAGAGGCTGGTTGTACTCCTCTGATTTCTGAATAATTTGCCTTAATGTATGTTGTGGTCCACTGTGCTGAAACCCTTCCGAAACCCAGCCTGCTCGACTGGTTGGAATTCATCAAATTTCCGAGTGAGACGATTCGTGACAACTCTCGAAAACAACTTATATACATGACTCAAGAGGGAAATGGGGCGGTAGTTCTTCAGCAAGGCTTTGTCTCCTTTTTAAAAACAATACCACCACGCTCCTGCTCCATGCCTCCGGTGTAGTGCCTGAATGGATAACGGAATTAAAGAGCTTTGCAAGCTCAGTCAGTACAGGGGTGCCACCTGCTCTGATTAGCTCTGTGTAATTCCATCATCCCTGGAGCTTTGTTATTCTTGAGTTGTCCGAGAGCCACCCTAATCTTAATCTTAAGGGCCAAGGCAAGTGTAAAAATATGCGTGTTTTGCACTCAAATGTTGGGTTTGTGAAAATGGAATCTATAAACCTTTTAGTTTAGATTCAGATTACAGCAGACCGACTGCAACTGAGATAATTTGGTAAGATCGATGTTTTGGGTAGTAAGAAAATTGACTGCTATGGTTTATGGTTTAAGCCAAAGAATAGTACGTCGAAATATGATGTTTCTAAGCAAAATATGATCTTCCTTCCTGTACTTGGAGGTGTTACCGTCGGTATACGATATTTTCCGGATTAAAACTTAACCTAGGTATGTGTGATAGGGTGTCAGTTTACTACATGTCTTTTATCAAAACCACTTACGACGTGAAAAGTAACAAAATGTGCACTCTCACAAACGTTCGACTTTATAATATAATATTATCTGGCCGATCAAGGGCCAATAGCTACGTTGAATACCTTAAAAATAATTAACACGCGCACCAAACAATGTCGGCCTATTCAACGATTGTCGTTATAACAAATCATAGCGCAATCGAGCATTCAAGTCAAGATGTCGCTTGTAAATAATTTGTTAGCACGACATGCTATAACATTCTTGCCTCCCACGGTACAATTCTGACCCACATACAGGGCTGTTCAAGTATTAACGCTAGGGTTGAGCTGGCGCAGACGATTGCATTGTTTAATAATTGAGACCGCGTTCCGACGGTACTCTATATTGAAATGGTGTGAGTGACAGGCGGCAAGCGGTTTTGGACTTTTCACTGTTGACCATAACCAGCTTCTTTTTGACTGCTGCTGTCAGCCGGAGATGGAATTTACAGCTCTCAGCTGTAAGTACATCTTTAAGCGAGATTTGAAACCTAACTTAGTACTGTTTTCATTTCATGGCATTGTGTTTAGGTATTAATTTTCTTTATTCAATAAATATTTTTCTTACTTTCTTCTTTCTTTTTCTTATGCCATTTTTTATCTGACTACTGCGGCAGATGTTACTCATACTAAAAAATTTACACGAAGTCCCTGAGCGGAGTTTGTAGCTTAACCAATCTTAATTAAGCCCGCGTAGAGGAATAGAAGAAAGAAAGAAAAAAATCTTTATTCAAATAAGTCTATTACAGATACTTTCGCATCGTCAATTGTTATATTATTATATTCATTTGTAACTCTACCACCAGTTCGGAATAAGTAGGATCTTCGAGAAGAGCCGGCAAGAAACTCGAGTTACTCTTTTAATCTTTTTATATTAGTGGTTACAGAGTTTTGTAATTTACCTAAACATAGCTTTACAATAATTTATTACAAAGATTTTGTAACTGGAACACTATGTGCAAATCCACACATCCTTATCCGATAAATATTCGTCTATTGTATAGTAACCTTTTTTCAGGAGAGTTTTTTAAATCTTTAATTTAAACTGGGGGACATTCAATTCGGCAAGATCTTGGTATTTTTTTAAATAATGTTATGCCTCTTCCAACAAATGATTTCCCTGCTTTTTAGAGTCTAAGATTTGGGATATCAAGTTTGTTTTTGTTCCTAGTATTAAAGTTATGTAAGTCACATTTTTTTTGAAACGAATGAAGATTTTTGTGGACATAAACTAGATTATGGTAAATGTATTGAGACGCTACTGTTAAAATATCGATATTTTTAAATGCTTCCCGAAGTGAATCACGTGGTCTAAGGTTATAAGTGGCTCGGATGGCTCTTTTTTTAAGTACAAATATAGTGTTAATATCAGCTGAGCCCCACAACAGGGGACCATATGACATTATTCTATGAAAATAACTAAACAAACCAATCTTGCTGTATCAATATGGTCCAATCTTCCAAAAAACATGCTTTATGGAAAGGTCTGTGCACTGCAGTGTTTCGATAGTGACTGGTTGATTGATTGCCAAGTAAGTGACTAACTTGACGACTCATGTGATGAAATAGTTGAGAAGTCAGTATTATGTTTTGCATTAAAAAAAATAGCCATACTAATATAAATATTTAAATGACAAACAATTTGCTTGTAACTTGCACTGACCATGAAAATTTCACGAGTTTCCATTCGTTCTATTAAAGAAACCCCTTAATAAAGATGAAGGTGTTATGTGGGTTTTCAAATTTGGAAACTATTACTTCAAGTTAGCGGGACTAGAAGCCAAAGTATCTTTTATTAATTCACGACAAATGTTTGAACCTGTACTAAATTGCCAGATGTGCTAAAAGTTTGATGTCTTTTTATTTTCTTCTTGTGTGATTCCGGAGTTAAGGAAATATCCAATAGGCTAATTGCTACCAATTGTACAGGACGGTCAAGAAGCTCACCTGATGGTTAGTGATACGCCTGACCATGACAGAACGGCTTCGATGACGACCAACAACTGATACAATTATTATTCTCCATCAAGCCGCACTGCGACCGACACCTGAGACAACAGATGCTAGGTTTCTTATATCCGTTGATGTTACTAGCTTCAGTGCCCTCATCCCGAAACACAGAAGTGCAAAATACTATATACTGATAATATAATAAGTCTACCACCTAGTAACTATAACTATATAATAGTAATAAATACCATGTTGTGCTTTATAAAATGCAAGCTTGTTCTATGTTATTGGTGTTGGTTTCCGCACTTAGTCCGTGCAGTGGACCATTGTGCATTGGCGGCCTTCTGGTCACTCCAGCCAGTCTACCTCCCTCCAAAAACAGATTAGTTTTCCCGGTCTCCTCAGGGCGTCCGCAATTGTTACCGGTGAGCCGATAGTTCCCCTGCGGATCTGGGCTTCGCCTGTGCACCTAAGAAATACATGCGCCACCGTTTCTTCCTCCTCCATGCACGCTCTGCATAGAGGACTGTCCGTGGCACCTAGCGTGTAGAAGTGTTTGTTAAGTGCGCAGTGTCCAGTCTAAGGCTATTTCTGTCCATTCGTAGTAGACGCCTAGACAGTTTCCTATCCAGGGAAGGCATGGCCACCCTGGACTGCCTGCACCCTGGTGTCGAGGTCCACCATTCCGCTGCTAAAGTCTGTGTGTAATCTCTTATCCAGCTCTTGAGCTGGCTAAATGGGATTGGTTTTGTTGGTTCCGGTCCGATGGCTTTGGCATTCGAGCCTCCACTCGCCAGCTCGTCCGCTGCATCGTTTCCACGTGACCCACTGTGTCCCTTGATCCACTGTAGTGTCACTGTATGCGTTCTCACTATCACCGCTCCTGTTACGCACTGAGACGCGTTCTAACGCGTTATGGCATTCTAGTATTAATTTGGATGTAAGGATGTTTTTCTTTAGCGATTGGAGTACAGAGGCGCTGTCGGATAGTATTCGTATGCGCGTGCCCGTGACTCCTCCAAGGTCTCTACGGCTTGCGCTGCTTGTATTATACCGACATACTCCGCTTGATATACATTGTTATGTATATAATATATATTCTTATATTATATATATTCTTATCTTATACAATATATATTCTTATATTAAGTTCATCAGAGAACACTCCAACACCTGTGCCGTGGTCTGTTTTTGATCCATCCGTATAAATTCTTAGCTCGTTTATGCCCGAGTAGTCGTGCCATTCAGGCAGAAGTTCCATGTTGTAGTGCTATTGCAAGCAGTGTGTTTTAAGGTTCTGTCACACGGTGCCGCCATCATTGGTTGTACTTTGATGGCATCCTCCCTTATGCGAGTGTGTTTAATTCTGGCATCCTTTCTTAGGGTACCTGATATCTCCAGTCTAAATGTTGCAAGTGTAGCTTCCTCCCTTACTACTAGGTGCAGGTTTGGTAACCCCAGCATCGCCTGTAGGGGCAGCAGTGGATGCTGTCTTCATGCTACTGGTAATTGCTACACAAGCGTATCTTCGTAATTTTTCTAGTTCTTTCTGGGCGGTATTCAAGTTTGTCCTGGGCCACCAGACTATGGTGCCATAGGTGACGACCGGACGGATAACTGTGGCATAGAGCCAGTGAGTGATTTTAGGACTTATGCCCCAATCCTACCCATGTCTCTGCATGCAAGCTTGTATGATTATGATTATTTATAATGTGATTAATTTATAGACAATTTGTTGTTCGTATATCTTCTGAGTCAAAACAGACCGCTGGAGACTAACTACAGCCTACTCACAGGCAAACAGTGTGGTAAACGCTCCAGAGGCACGCGAAGGGGCGGTGCCCTAATTGGAGGGCACTTATTTCGAGCGCCCTTCGCCGTGTCTTGCAAAGAACACGCTCCCGCAGACTTGAAAGTTAAGTTTTTTGCACTTAAAAGATGGCGGTAGGGTTCATTTGCAAGAAGTGTTTAGCTGAATGGCGTTTATCATGATGCGGAGATGAACGAATGAGTGAATGTTACTTTTAAAGTCAAAGGATTGATTAATGAGAATAACGGTAAAGGGGTAATTTCTTTGAGTGCTGAATCGTATGACGTATTTTTAAAAAGCTTCGTAAAGAATGGAGGACCTCAATCCGGAACAAAACTATGATTGGGTATTATTGGCGACATCATTCGACTTTGAAGTTATCTTCAATAATGTTATGCATCCTAAGACACACACACACACACACATATATTTATCTGTGTTGTCTCTGAGCGTTGAATTTAGATGACTGCATTACGCGAGGTTTGGGGATTCGAATAACACGGGGAGAGTGCATAGTGGAAGTCACTTTCTGCAATTTTTCCAAGTTAGTCCGATGAGATCTCGCTGTTAGTGGAATCAAATCGGGAATCTCATCCAAAATGAGATTCCTAAACTATAAAACAGCAGCCATTTTGCAAGTTTACTTTATTCAACTCATTGTACCAACAAGAACTACTCAGCAACATGAACCAGCCAGTCTTTCAAGACCTACGCTAAATGACCGTCCCAACAAAACACTGGCAAGAAACACGTCAACACAATGCCTGGAAAGTGCACATGGACGTAACAAATCGTGCTTTTAACACTCGCAGAGAGCCTCTATTGTTTCCATGCTCTGATTTATATCAGTTCATCAAATCAGTCGCGCGTGAGCGATACGCGGCGACGTGGTGGGGCGCGAGGGATTTCGGAAGATTCGTAGCGTATATGATATACATATTGATGATTCCCTAGAGAGAGAATATAGTACATATTTACTGACAGCTTCAACGTTTCTGATGGTCTGTGCGATAAATTAATGAATATCTATTAACATTCCCAAAGCGACTTTGGCCTCGAATTTAGCAATTACTTTCGGTACGAACTATGTTAATACAAAATCATCATCATCATCATCAGCTCATTAAACGTCCCCACCCGAGGGGCACGAGCCTACCCGTGTATGGTGATTAGGCCTTAGTCGTCCACGCGGGCCCAATGCGGATTGGACGACTTCACGCACAACCTTTGAATTTCTTCGCAGGCGTGCATGAAGGTTTCCTCACGATGTTTTCCTTCACCGTAAGAGCGTCGGATAACGTACATATATTTTCGAAAATTTGAAAACACATTGGTACGTGTCGGGATTTGAACCTCAGCCCTTCCGGTAGGAAGGTGACAGTCCACACCATTGAGCCACCGACTCTCTACAAAATAATTATAATAAATCAATAGCAGCTTATTAAAATTATTGGGATCACCTATTTAAATATTTAATCCAACAGGGTCTGTAAGAATCGACTAATAAGAGATCTAACGTATCGTATACTACCTTTCCTTTCACTTTTAAAAATTCAAAATCACATTGGTACGTGGCGGCATTTGAAACTGCGCCCTTCCCATCGGAAGGCAACAGCCACTATTAAGCCACCGACGCTCTGTCGCGGTGTCCTAGTATGTAGAAATCATTGTAAATAGGTAAGTCATACCAAACACCATACACACCGTCTTCAACAAACTTTCATAGTATAACAAGGATTAAACAAATGTTACGCTAACTGCGAAACAATTTCTTCTCCTTACACATACCCGCAAACTATCCCACAAGTTGCTAACAGAATTCACTTTCTCAGACGATACAACACATTCCGTCGATCGTTATGTTAATTCAACCCTTAACTTTGCACCCAGCCGGTTTAATCGCTCGAATTTCCTCCAAGTTTTGGGAAGAAACTCGCAAAATCGAAGGGTGAATAAATTTAAAAACCTCTTAACAACATACTTAGTGGGTGCGGAAAACTTTGCTAAAACGGTAATGTATTTTTCCTAATCTAAGTGAGTGCTTTTTGGTATTTGCGGAATTTTTTAATAAGTTCGTAAACTCCTTTGAAGGGTTAAATCTTGATTTATTAACTTAGTGAAGTATTTTAGGAGAATTTAGGCCAGAGAGACTAACGAACGCGAACAAACATAAACGGGGTAAATAACGTAAATAGACGCGGAATATTTTAAAGTCTAGATTACTTTGGGTGTGGAAATTATTACTGGGATAAAACAAAGTAATAAACAAATACAGATGTAATGGGTAGGTTAAATTTTAAATATGAAAGTAAAAGATAGATGCAAGTTATAGGTAACTTTAAAATTTGTATTGCCATTATGAGATGTATTTACATTTTTAAATTATTTGATTCAGTAACAGAAGGCAGAGGTGACAGATTTTTAGTATTGTTTTTAGCTCTGTGCCTAGAATAAAAATTAAAGGAAACTCAGTCATTTCTTTATATTTTGGTCTTCATAAAGTGCATAAATAATAAAATGTCTATGATGAATTCTATTTAATCATATAAATTATAATGTTACCGAACAATTTAGGAATAACTATAGTGTTTGCAGTACGGTCATCCAAAAAAGGACGGTAATGCAAACTATTTCAGTATCTAACTATATCTCTATAGGATAATAGTTCTTCTTGATTGGCCAACATAATTTAAATTAATTTCTTCATAAAATAATTACGCGAAAGACCCATACCCAATAAGCTGGTAACAGGCGATACCTAACACACTAGTTAAGGCCGTTACAGAAAAGTAAAAAATTATGTCCATTGCTGAACGAAAGCCTATCCTAATGATTTCCACGTAGGCCAATCCCTAGCTAGTCTGCCTATTACAGCCCACTGCAGGGCCTTCCCACAAAGCATACCTCAGGTTAGATTGGGCCTCTATCAACCACGCGAGCTCAATGCCGATTGCTGGTTGTTCGACTCCAAAGCATGGATTCATTTTTCATATTGGACAATTAGGTGATTCATACAGTACGAAGCGATTATAGCGAACGCTGTGATCACGGAGGCAGCACTCGATAACTAAAAAAATGATGCTTTAAATTATGTAACACTAAAAATAATTAAATTAAATTTATAAGTTTTTTAAACGTTCTTTAGTCGTATCCATATTACAGGCCACATTCTTAGTTTGGGGCTAGATGGCGCTGTGTGAATGTCGGTGAATATTTATCATTATGCTGACCGTATAAAACCCAGCCGCGTCCAAAACGCCGCAAAGCGGTACGTCATCCGGCGTCCGCGGAAGTGCGCACATGTCGCCGGCGCCTTTGTCTCCCCGCGTGTCCCCGGCGCGCTCGAATGGAAACCTGCTCCGTTCCGCTGTCTGCAAATGTACAAGGAATGCAATCGGAAAGGGATGCGAGCGATATGTGCAATTTTGCCTAACAAAGAAAAGATAGAAAAATATTGATTGATTTAAATATTTTTCTTTCTTTCTATGAGGAGAATTATTCAATATCTCAATATACGAGGGCAAGAAAAAGTTATTTCGTTTGTTTGTTTTTGAGCAATTGTTGTTGCAGCAACAGATCACTATGACCTAAAGGTTTCTTCTGAGTTCTGACTATTTGTATAGACTTTTACAACACTATTCAGAAATCTAATTTGTTTATGACATTTAACGAACGGGAAGGTCAGTTTCCCTCACCTGGTGGTAAGTGATACGTCTGACCATGACAGATGCAGTGGCGAAGAAAATAAATAGTAGGAGGTAGTCATAATTCTCCATCATTACCCATCACCCGAGAAGTCAGATGTTAGGTCTTTCATTCCGGTAAATTTTACTAGTGCCCTCAAAACAGAAGTTGAAAACAATCTTATTTTACAGGACGATATATGGCACTACAGTTGTATCTCGTATATTATTCGGGCGCATGATAAGGACACAAATGAATACTTATTACCTATATTACAGGAGCTCATTTTTGCAAAAAAACTTACCTCTTATACGATAAACATCATCTAATTTTACCACGAGCTTCCTAACGAGCTATTCACAACGTAACTGAATTTCCAATCAAACCTCTAACATCCCTTAACTTGTTTGGGAGGAAAATACAATGCTAAGAAAATGAGGCACGATTACCAGCGGGATGTTATTTGGTACTTGATGAATAATTTGATCATGTTTATGTTTCCTTCAATTTGGAGCTGCCAAGTCGCCAAGAATCTTATTGATATGTTACTCGTTATAAAAAAATATCAAAAACAGTATGTAACGTTAACAACTATTTGAAACTATTTTGTACAAAATCAAGCAGTGTAACATAATCAGACGGCAATAATCAGATAACAGCATTTTTTTTACGAAATAAATTAAAATAGCAATCAAATGGACAGCTCCCTTTGTGTAAGTAGTAATTAATTAATATAAAATAGATATTCGTGATGTGTGTACTTGTTACCGAAAAAGTAATGAAATTGCAGATAATCATTGTAGCCTAAACGTCCAATACTGAAGACGAAACAATTTCACGCGGGACATCCCACTGTTAAAAA
>PQWD01011497.1:0-82873 GCA_019425675.1 Leucinodes orbonalis | reverse complement strand
CGGACGGTGACCTGATGGTAACTGATAACATTATATCAGCTCATTAAACGGCCCCACCGAGGGGCACGAGCCTACCCGTAAAAGCCTTAGTCGTCCACGCAGGCCCAGTGCAGAATTGCCGATTTCACGCACCACCTTTAAAGCTCTTCACAGGCGTGCGCAGGTTTCCTCACGATGTTTTCCTTCACCGTAGGAGCGTCAGATAAACGTACATATCGTTTCTAAAATTCGAAAAGTCATTGGTACGTTGCGGTATTTGAAACTGCACCCTTATCGGAAGGCAACAGCCCACACCAATGAGCCAACCTTTTAAAAGGGAGGAAGGGGGATTTGGGTTTTCCGTAACTTCACTCACTTAGCTCTAAACACAATGCAAAGTATTATTTGACGCCGGTTTTTCTGTGAGATCGTGGAATCACTCTTGTTTATCCCCTTTGTGTCAAAACATTCGTTATGGTAAGATAGTCTATTTTCTTTAAGGTGCGAAACCTAAATAATTCTTGAATACCTTGAAGCCTTTTTCCTTTTTTCAGCTCGGCGATTTATCAGAGGTTCCTGAAAAAAAATCAGTCTATTATTATTTATTTGAATTATTGTTAATACAATTAATTGTATAACATAAGACCAATAGTGGATTTATATGCTCTGTATGGCAAATGTACTCGTACATGAGTGCTGTCATGTACCATCAGGCTTTTTGTTACCGACATAGCTCGCCGGTCAACTGCTAGGGATCGGCCCGCGTGGAAATCATTAAGGGAGGCCTTTGTTCAGCAGTGGACATTTTAGGTTGTGATGATGATGATGATAGCTCGCCGGATCAGCAAGTTAAAATGGCCGGTCACGTATGTCGCAGAACTGATGGCCGTTATAGCAGACGAACGCAGAGGGGAGACCGCATTTTGGTAAGCGTAGCGTAGCACGTCCTGCTCTATCAGATTTCCGAAAGGTCGCTGATGGTGTTTGAATGAGAAATAGCAGAGGACCGGAATGTCAGGTGTAAAATGTGGGAGTAAGTTGATGAGAGTGCCGCTGGTTTTTGTAGCTCGACATCGTTTACCATCAGAGACATCTTCTACTCGTTTGTGAAATAAAAAATAAACAAACCTTTTCCGGTATTAACTGAAATATATCCGGTGGGTGTATAATGACGTCATCCGTGACTTTCTCGGTCACTATGTCAATTGGTACAGCTGCGTCTGGAGTGGAGAGCCCTGGAAGTGGCAAGATGATCGATATGTCATAGTCAGCGGTTTTTTTTATCTCCTGGAACTATATAAGTAAAAATAAAAACTTGAAAGCTGAAATCACTTAGCGTACTGTTTAGTTTAAGGAACACAACATTACACTTTTACGAACTTAATAAATATTATTCATAAAAACTAATTTTTAGGTTAAATACAAAATTATAATATTAATTCATTAATTGTTTATGTTGGTAAAATTATCTTCATATTGACGAAGTATTTTGTATTATTTGCATAAGTCATCATTTATTTGTTTTGCCCCGACATTAATGGAGGGATAAGTCACCCGGGGGACATTATTCTATTTATCATGTTATTATTTAATTATAATTTAAGCAAGAAGGCATTTTGTAAAAATTTAAATGTACGAAGAAGCGGTGTCTCCTGGTACAGGCATTGCTATGCTTAAAAGGAGTCTTCCACAATTGATATTTTTCTTTAACCTTTGAAAAACCAATTAATGTTTTTTTAATAAAACTAAATTTATATAATATTTAAATTTGAACCTAAGGTTAATAGGTCATTCATCATCTGATCTGGCTGGATTTTAATAAAAATTATCAATATAAAGTTTCTCCCTTTTATGGAAACTTACTTAAATAATTGTCGCAATCGGAAAATCCTGTACCTAAACATCTTAATAAAGACATGGTATTTATTTATGAGGAAAACAAAAGCATGTTATCCGATACTTCAATATAACCTTACTCTCTAGGGAAAGGTCAATCAATCATGTGGAGTTGGAATCTTTTGTGGCAACTTTTAAGAATTTTACATTATAAAATACTAGCTTCTGCCCGCGACTTTATCCGCATAGATTCCGGATTTATGACAGGATTGCGTATCTCCAAAAGGAAATCATAAAAACCCATAAAAACAAATGTGTGGATTGGCCGAATTCATGCACTAAGTACCTTTGCATCTCTTCACAGGCGTGCGCAGGTTTCCTCACGATGTTTCACTGTAAGAGCGTCGGATATCTAACATATTATTGCGAAAACACATTGGTACGTGGCGGAATTTGAACCTGCGCCCTCTCGAAAACAGTCCGCACCATTGAATATTTTGAATTAAAATAACGTCCAAACACTCTTTCATACCAAATTCGTATAAACCTTTTTCCTCCACAACGAATCGTATCTCGATAAGTAAGTTTATTTGCTACGCGAAATTAAAAACACCAGCTACAAATATGGAATATTCCCTCGAGTTTATGGATCATTTTAAAGCAAACCATCAAATGTGAATGGAAAATGAATTGAAAGCGCTCTTATCGCCGAAATTCATTTCCTTTGTGTATTGTCGCCATATCTTACGTGTATTAAATTTGGTAACATTTGTTATACTTTTTGATGGCTTTCGCATGTTCCCCACCGAGGGGCACAAGCCTAACCGAAAAGGGTGTGTAGACCTTAGTCACCCACGCGAGCCCAGTGCGGATTGAACGACTTCACGCACATCCCAGTTCCCTCTCTCTCTTCAACTTATCGCAGTCCACTGCTGATAAAGGTCTTTCCTACTTTACGCCAGACATCCCGGTCCTCCGCTTTCCTTATCCAGCTTCCACCAGCGACCTTTCGCAAGTCGTCGGTCCATCGGGCCGGAGGGCGTCCTACGCTACGCTTGCCATGAAAGTTCAATCCTACAAAATTGACCACATAACTAACAGACGTTTATATTCTACGTATTATACCTGGCACGTTCCTTAGACAAGACTAGGTTTGTTATCCCAACGAAATTAGAACTTCCAAGCACTTATTTGGCTTGGCTTTGTGTGCCCTAACTTTGTGCAGTGAAACACTAGTTTATGTATAATTACTAGCGCAGATAACAATTTATTTTGACAACGGTTCTGCGAGAATGCTTTAACAATGCAATGCAAAGGATCCATGTTGCAATGGAGATATTGAATGTTGGAAAAATATGTATTTAATCAGCCATACCACCCGGCTCTTTAATAAAAGGCGAAAACTACCTATTTTATATTTTCTATGTAGGTACTCTGGTATTGCAAATGTTCGCTGCATTATTGTAGCATTGCTCTACATTTGAAAGCTGTGTCAATATTAATTAAAACATATATGTTTATAAATGCATCCAAGATACATAGCTACACACATTATTTAGAGTTTTGAAACAGTTTTGAAGAAATCCCTCGACTCTACTTTTAAGATTTAAGTTCAGTCCGGCCGAATTCTTTGTTCAGAGAATGCTGACTTAATTAATTCCATAGCTGAGGATCATATTCAATACATTATAACATAGAAAGTGTGAAATATATTCGCCACAGTTATTACGAAAAGAGCTACAAAATTGCTAGATAATTCCATAGAGTATAATCTTCGTTGGTTTAGTTAAGATTTCTAGTTAAAAAAAAAACTATGCTAAATCTTGTAATATTTATATTTACATATTAAACGTACAGTTAACTTAAAAGTTGGCTAAGATTAAGTAGATTTCAAATATAAAGAATATTTTCTCGATGATTCTTGGTGTTTCAGTGATTTAGTTTTCTACCCTTGACTTCTTCGTTTTCACATATATTGTAGATACACATTTCATATGTTCCAATCACAGACATCCGAATATACAATTAGACTGGACAAGCCGCCAAGTTTATAGGCAGTCCCAGTGTCGCAATTTCTTTTCGGTTCCTACCTGTGAAATGTTATTATATTTCTTGGTAAATTTACTGATTCATTGCGATGTTGGCATGTTACAATTGCACAGGATGGCATTTTGGAAAAAAAACGGTAATTTCTTCTAATATTCGTGCGTCTTGACTCATCTCACAGAGCGTAAACTGACAGCCAGTGTATGCTCGTTGAGCTTACATTTGTCGCACTTTAAACGCAGCTTGTCCCATCTCCTGTATTGGGAAATCTGTGGTTCCAATCATCATCAGCTTATTATATGAGTACGACCCACCGTGGATCACGAGCCTACCCCTATACAGTAAAGAGTGTTTAGGCTTCATCGACGCTCCGTTTATCCGACGCTCTTACGGTGAAGGAAGAAAAGACTATCAACCTTGAGCCTATTTAATAGTTTTATTGTTAAACACCATAAAGTGCGACCCAACTTAGATTTAAACTTAAAGGTATCTTTGACTTAGGTTGAGTATAGGCTGTACCAGCTACCCTGAGATGCTTAACTTAGCAGCTAGTTCACCCTTAATATTTAATTTATTTAACTTTACTATGCCATGCGGTATAGACCTGATTCACTAACACCCTTAAAAAAAAAAACAACATAAACAAAACAACTGATTTTATTTACAACGAGAACACGTAGTACTTATTATATTTTTGGGACACATTTAGGTAAATCCAGGTGTTTAATGGAAATAAGTATAAAAAATTAAAAATAATATGACAAATATTAAATTTGCACTTAGTCCGTAATTTTAAATAGACGAGAATGATAAAAATAAATTAATAACAACATGAAATATATATAATAAGAACTCTTAAAGAAACAAAAAAGTAAAGCACATCATAAATTTACAAGCTTTCAATTAATTTGACTAGAATATGGTATCACTTTGCGTTAACTAAGGAAAACTTGCACGAAAATGATTTAAACATATCAGATACATTGAATATTTTCTGCGGCAGTATTTACAAGATTGACATATTAACATTTAATTCTGAAAACTGAAAATAGAAAAATTCCTTATCAATATAAAATATCAGAGCAAGTGCCGACGCTAAGATTGCTTCCACTTTTTTGATTAAAAACTTTAAAAGCTGCTAAACAATATTATTTATTATCAAATAAACCTATCGAGGTTTTTTGAGGAAATATAGAAGACTGTGGACGAAACTGGAATAATGTAGCAAATAATAAATCTAGCAGCATATATGAAGAACTAATCTTCTTTTTCTGCCCATATGCTATCGCCGTTAACTTCGGTTGTACCCTTTATAAATTTCTGGACCACGGGCATTTTGTACATGTAGACAGACAAGACTGAGCCCGCACAGGCACCGATCCAGTAGACCATGGCATGTTCCAACATGGTATGTCCTTCACAGCCTGCCTTTAGAGACGTTGCCAGAACGGGATTGAAGTATCCACCAGAGTAGTCAAAAGCTGAAAAGACGATATTTGTTTTAAAGATTTCCATCATAAGTAAGGCTTCAAACTAAATTCTATTATCTTGATACAATTATTTTTAATAATGAATGATTGGCTACTGTACGTAATGAAATTGAATATTATGAAATCAAAATGCATACAATAGATCAATTACAACATTTACTAATTTCAATGAAAATGGCTTTATGGTTGCTTATTCCTGATTTTGGTTTCAGCAATTTGAAAATTATAATTTATTCTACATAGACCTGTATTACTTAGTGCAAATGATCATGTAAATGTAATGTATCCAGATGATTGTATAATGACTTGTGACCATGCATCGAGCGTGTTAGTGGACAATTTAGACAACGAATGTACCTTTTCCTAAATGAACTTTGCAAAAGATGGACACACTTAAGTCCGCATTGGCAACATTGTCCTGAAATCGGTAGACGAATACCGTGTGCCTAGTGAGGACCCCTGCAACAGTGAACCCGTGCGTGAGAATGTGGGATGTCGTGTGAGTTTGAATTTGTAAGTTAGAGCGATCGTAAGCGCGATATGAATACAACGCAAAATGGCGAAAACTTGCAAGCGAAATTGAAATCTACTGAGCGTATATGTGTTGATAGAAAACAATGGTAAGCTCTACTGAACAAACAAATAAGCCGCTATAGTGTTAAAGTTGTTTTTGTTGTTAAAATTTCAGTGCACTAATTTGCCAAATGGTTGAAATAAAAATACGGTGAGTCATCTATAATTATTGTCATTAATTTGTTTAACGCTACATAACTGTCATATATGCCAAAACGATCTAAATATATTCTTAGTATAATTTATAACCGCAAATAAGTTTTATGTGAAAAGGTGTAAAAGCTATTTCTGCAATGCCATTCTAGGAAATTGAAAGGAGAAATGAACCAACTTGAAAAATAGGCAAGAACATGAGACGAAATTAAAGCTTAATTCTTTCTCTAAAATGTTTCATTTCTATTTCATAGTAGCAAAATACACCCAATCTTTTACTAAACAAAAGTGGAAAGTTCATAATTTGCAAGCTTAAAAAAGAAATACAGAGTATTCGCTACTTTAATTGGAAGAAATTCTGAATCCCGTTTGCTTTTTATCAAACTTTGAATTGACCAATAATAGTTTATTGTATACGTTACTAAATTCATGAGATTTGTGAACTTGACTGAGACCTTAAAATCTTTTACCGAAATTTTTTTTTTGGTAAAAGATTATAATTTCTTAAATTAATGAATTGAAAGTATTCATTATTATATTAGATATTTGTAAATTCTGAAATATTAGAGTATTAACAATGGCATTAAAGTTAGTCTGAACATAATATGTATATACTCGTAATATGAATATTATATTAATTTAGTTGAATTGGGTTTGATTATTTATCGACGAAATATGCGACGTGGAAATAAATACGCTATGTGACATTTGATCTGTTTCGTGTGTCCTTTATGTTACATTTCAGTAAGTACCTATGTTCAAATTTTAGTAGTAAGTTCCTTAGACTCCAGAACTTCTAATTTAAGTTCGAGAGCACGTACTTCAATTGTTTGTTTCGGAAGAAGTTTTGCGGTAACTGATCTGTAGACTGGAGTTTGTAAATTTTTTAAGTACAAAATGTTTCCCTGAATTAATTTTAAATTATTAAGTTGCTGGTACTTGGAAACTAATCCATTTCATTTATTTCAACGTTACTAAAAATAGCAGTGTTAACAGAAAAAGTATTATGAATTTTAAACTAAGGGAAATAGATCCATTTTGGATAATATTATTTATTTTCGTGTATTCAAAAATACAAATGTATCAAAATTTTCTTGGTGTGTTTTATAAATGTTTGTAAGGTGAAGTTTTATCGATTGATTTATTATTGTTTGAATCACTACTTTTGATGTTTCGGCTAGCTTGTGAAAATAAAACAAGTAATCTAAATAAGTGCTCTAAAAATATGTGTTTAGTACCTACGTCTTGGCAAGAACAAGAGTAATTGTTTCACTAATGTCATTTGATTTCTTTGAAATTTTCAGAAAGTATTATTTGAATTATCTATAGTACAATAGATTCAATTAAGATATTATAATTTTTTTTTTGATAAAGATTATTTTGTTAAATAGAAAATTGTTAAAATAAGATCATACCAGCAACAACGAGTGAAGTTCCAATAAATGAATCGATGGCTGTAGAAAATCGTGGGTTAAGATCCCCTAAGGCCTTAAGCCAGTCGACAAAGACATGTGGCCACTCCTTCAACCACGGCACCGTAAATTACAGGAACCTGTAAAAGAAAATCAGATTTTAATTAGGAATTGGGCAGACGCTGGTACAGGGAAGTGAAAGTTTGGGATATTTTTAGCAATTTTGGAGACCTATTCAGCAGTGGATACCAAAATTACCGTTTATGATATTTCCTGTTTGATTCATTGTTATTCCTAGATATCTAAGATTGTTTACATCTAGATAATAAATGTCCTTAAATTTAATTTTAGCAATATTTTTGAAATCTTAAATTGTATCACATGTTTTTCTAATCTTAAACCTCATTTTAGGTAATGGTTTTTTTCAATTTCAATTCGCTCGTGTCATAGATTTCTGATTCTTGCGATTAAAATTAAGCCTGAGGTACTCGGAACATTGAACTTATTTGTTAATGAAAAAGGACAAATACAATACAGAAATAGGCAAATGGATAAATGCATGTACCCTAACGGACTCTGGGCATGCATTTAAAAAAATGCAGCCTTGTCTGGAAAGGACGCTTTTATCTTGCACCTTTATTGAAATCTAGGCTCTTTGACCATTTGATTTGGTTTTCGGTGCATTTAGATGAATTTAAAGATAATCTCAAAATGTTTATTTCATATTTCTTTTTTTTCTTCCAAAAGTTTTTATGTGACAACGACGTTACATCAAAATATTATTTTGAGATAATAGCCAAATTAGTTGTATGAGATTGAATTATGCATTAAGTATTTAGATATTTGTCATTGCAGAAAATGGACCGATTCCAGCTTAAATTATTATTTCACTAGGAATTTTATGATTTAATGTGTTGTAAAGATAAGTAAAATTATAAGATAATATTCTGCTACTTCGAGCCAACGTCCTTCTCTCCCAGAATTTTGCAATGAATTGCGAAATCATAACTTCAAAAACTTTTGACAAGTTCATTACATTCAAAGTAGATTTGGTTCATAACAGTTCCTAGAAAATAATATTTTTTTTGGTATTTGAATTTCGCTTCAAATGTTATTTTGCCAATTTACATTTCCCAGTATTGATTCAATGTCTGTCTAAAGTTCACCTTGTTTTCTCACTTGTATTGTTGTTGTATGAAACTCAGGAATATACTTCAAAATACGGGTAGGGTCTTTGTTTGTCTAAATAAATTGTTTTCTAATTTCAATATTATAAGCATATATGCCTGTTCCATGAATTGTGTTTTGTAAATCTTTAATATGTTATTCTTGTGTATCAGTTAAAATGTTAAAATTGAAGTTTGTGGATCTACGATTAACGATTGAAGATAATGACACACACTTCATAGTTATGGAGAAATTGAAATGAACTTCGGATTGTGGGAACTAACTACTTTTATACCAAGATACTCATTGGGAATCGAACCCCTGACCTAATCCGAGTCACGCAGCTGTCTCAACTCAAGGTTCAGAACATAAACTCCTTGAACGCCAATGACAACTAAAGGCGTCAGAAACAAAAGATTTTCTTGTATTTGGATTCCTGGCATTCAAACGGCTAAACTACGGAAGTAGTTACAAATCAGAATATTCAACTTTCAAATAAGTTATAGTACGATTCTCGAAAGATGACCACAGATGGCGGCCTTCTGCGCAAGATAAGGCTATTTTTGATAATGAAACAATACCATTGTGACATTTTGGACCATTGATGAGCCTAAACCAAAATACAAGAATTTCAGCCGTCGCCACCACCGCACTGCCACCGGGGGCCAATAAATTATTCCAGCGCAGTGGTCATTTTTCGTGAATCGTACTATCAAAAAGGAATTCTTTCACAACCCATTTTACTATAAGATGGTCTAAAGATTTAAGTTACTAAAGAAAGCAAAACTGTTGAAGTTCGTAATGAAATTGCAAGTTTTATTGAATAATGTTCGCTCCACTGACATTTACTACTTAACAGACAAAGTGAGAATCTTTAATGGACTAACTTTGCTAGGTTTAATCTCTTAAAATCGCCAAGTTTGTAAGTTCTTCTAATTGTGGATGTATACGAGGACTGGACTAATTATTTAGACCTAAAAGGGTCTTTAAGTAGATTGATACTTGACTAGAATGCCTTAGTAATTCACAAAATCTCAAATGTTTGCAACTCTAGTGTTGAATTAATATTTTATATGGTAGATAGGTATATTAGCATTTACTCGCAATATACTTATTAGTTTAAAGTTTCTAAATGTCTTATTGACTATATCTTTGTCTGTTCTGACAGTTTTCGTAAAATGAAAATGAGTCACAGTCCTAATAAATGGCAGATACTTATAATGAATTATCTTAAGCAAATATTGGAGATAGCATAGAACATTATCGATACGGTGGAAAACATAGATACGCTTAGTTCATATTACAACATAAATAATAAATTTAACAGTGATTAATTATTCAGGATAATAATATATAACTTATTATTATTACAAAGCAAGCAACATGTTAACTTTTCTATTAAACCAGTTAGCACTGAATACAATAATTATACAATACATACGCGCGAAGCGAGTTAACTTGACGTGTACTGTTTCGGCCGCGCGCTCATAGATGGCACTATGCGCAGTTGAATCGCGCTAGCATTTGTTCACACGAAAAAGACTTAAGCTCATATGACTTCTACTTCACTAATCAGCAGTGGACGGCTGAAATGATGATGATTTAGTGATTTTTGCATACGCTTCTTAATACCTAAGTCAAGCGTTGATAACACTATGGAATATTATTTTATATTTTGATTTGCATTATACGCGTCGTCTAAAATTCATGCTTCTTACACTTGTTAATCTGTAACATAAATAAGTAAATATTTACTGACATTCCCACAGCGTCATCTATCCCCAAGTTAAGCGTGAAGCCTGTATTATGGGTACTAAACAACGGATAATATACTTATAACATATATTTTTTTGCAAATAACATAAGAACTCTACATTACATAGAATCAAATTAAATGGTCTATTTTTGCTTATATATAAAACGAGCTTAACGTAAACGAATACAGTCGGTTTTAGGTTTATTTTCAAATTATATATGTATCGTTAATTCAAACGTTTAGTTTGTCATGATGTAAGTATCGATTTGGAAGAAGATTAAAATGTTCAGCATTACATTTTTCGATAAAACAAACAGTCGTATTATACATAAAGAGTTTAATATTATCATTCCCGAAGTATGAAAGTTTTTGACGTACCCGAGAATCAGACGGATAATAAGTTGGAGTGACGTACAAGCCGCCATGGCTCATGTACAATGGTCCACTTCTAAGACTCAGCCCAAGCGTTGATCTTCACATCAATTGAGTTAGAGAGGATAGCATCATACGATCAATAGCGCCATCCTTTCTAACTCAATTTAAGTAAAGACAAAAAGAAAGTTGAGTCTCGTTCTAGAATACGGCCTAGTTCGAAAACCAACACCAATAACATTGAGTAGTGCAACTCTACCAATATCTACTCTACCCAATGATGTAAAAAGTATGGATTCGTGATATACTCACAAAACAATAGAAAAAAGTTTTCCGAATGCAGTGACACACATACACATATTTCGAACACATTTACCTTAACAAAAGAGTACAAACTGCACTCTCGGCGGTTCGTTTTGAGGCACGGATGCGTATCTACCTTTATATATACAGAATATCATTGTCTTTACCTAATTTAAAACCCTTACTCTCCACCATACCTGCAAATCAGCCTTGCAGTCTTCGAATGCCTTTTATGCGTTCAGATATTTCTAATGCCCAGTACATCTGCACATATTTGAAAACCAACAGTCCTCCGGTTAACTCAGCCCAAGTCTTCAGTAACGCCTTGCGGATGTCGCCTTTCCCTGTATATTTAAAATTATGTATAAATATAATGATGTAGAATTTGGGTTTGTGCAAGTCTATAATTGTACACTGTGGTTGTTGATAAGGAAATAAATGTATAAATAAGGAAATGACTAAATTAATAAATTGCATACACAAAATTATATTGAAAGGAAATACAAATAACTTTATTATCAGGTTAAGTTTTATTTAAAATAACTATTATAGTCTTCCAGTAAATAAAGAAGTGTCTATTATTGTCACGTGCATGTACAAGAAGTAAGTAAGTAAACAATGCAGTTCTGCTGTACATAGGACTCACCCATTCTGTGCCAGATATTCGTCCTCCGCTTTTATCCGCCAAGTTTAGTCTAAATTTGTCATCTCAATCCCAAGTTATGATGATAAACGTACCTTCAATAACATCCTCTATATGCGTGTATGGACAGCCGTGGCATCCCCCCAGTTCATTGACCACCAGATGGTAAGAGCGAACAAGAAGATCGCGTACGTCGCCACACCGAAGTTATCTGCCACTGGAAATCAAAAAGAGAAAAAAATAATTTTACTGGATGGCAGACTTAATACTGAGTCGTCTAGATAGGTACCATCGCAGTTCCAGATATAGTCCCGTGAAACAGGAGTGTTATACACTTTTGTGTTACGGATGAGGGCACCGTAGCTCGTGAAATTACCGGGTATAAGTGATCTAACATCTGTTATCTCGGGTGACGGGCGCAAGTGCGGCATTGATGGAGAATACGAACTATTTATCAGTTGTTGGTCTCCCTCAATGCCGCTCGGTCATCTTCAGGCGTATAACTTACCATCAGGTTAGCGTCCTGACCGTCTTGTTCATTTACTAACAAAAAAAAAATTAGAACAATATTTATTATTTCCATGTGATGACGGCAAATTAGAATAGGATTTTATTGTCCGCATGGGTGTCGTATGAAGCGACTTAGAGACAATAAGTAAATTTTGCAGAGAAGTGATGTGTCTAGGTGGTAGACTTGGTGCTGAGTCGTCTAGTTAGGTACCACTGCAGTGCCAGATATCGTCCCGTTAATTATAATGAAACAAGACGAACTCCAGATGTGATTGCATCACAAAATATTGGTTATTGCATTCTTCAAATAAAAATAAACGAACGCCAATATCGGATTTAACTCCTAGATAAGCTACACATTTAGAATTATTGCATAGAACAGTTCTTAACAAGTTAAAAGAACTTTCTCGGCAGTGAGGAATCTAGCAGGAATAAGTTTTCTAGGACTGGAATATTTGCATTTTAGATAAATCTTTATATTAGTCGGCCGATGACTACAGTGCAACAAAATTGGTTAGTGCGAAGAATCAATGACTTATTGGAAATACAGGTTCTCGAGTGGCTACGGTGAATCAAGAAATGATTTTTGACGGGCTCCTGCATAAGGTGGACCAATGTCTTGGTTCAATTGTTTTGTATGTTGACCACTAGTGGACTTAATGTTAATGATGATGATGATGAATGTATTCTAACATTTTGTAGCAACTTTTTTTTACTTTATAAGTCCAAGACTATTATAGTAAAAGAAAGTGTCACTGTTTTAAAGAGTGACTTTTGAGTTTCTTGACGGCTCTTCTCGAAGATCCTACTTATTGCGAATCGGTATCTGTAATAGATTTTTTGAATAAAGACGTTTTGAGATTGAGTTTCACGAAGAGCTTATATTTTTATAAAATAAAAGATGCTAGGAAGGGACCATGCACAGCAATTTCTTGCAAAAATGTGACTGATCTATTCAAAACCACAACCAGGTAGGCACAAGTGGTTCAGAGCTCGTCAGCATTGCTCTCGGCTTCTCATGATAGCGTCAAATATGTAGATGAGATGCTTGTCCCAGAAGCCATTAGCTTCATGCAAAGGACAATTTTGATGGCATGCGGTTTCGCCAATTAGATTAAGGTCTGTAAAACCCATAAGCAGGTATCGTCCAGGGTTCTTTACAACTTTTACCATACTTTCGAAAATAAGGAGGTATCGTTCAGTGTTAAGAAAGTGAATGATCCTTACAACTTTTACAACACTTACAGATTTTTAATATTTCAATTAATTAAAGGAGAGATGGATTAAGAGTCTATGCAGTAAGGTTTAATGCCAAAACGCTACGTTCTTTGTTGAACTTTCATCCGTACGAGTAGGTCTCTTTTGAATGCACCCGCGAGAAAAGTGGTCATCATCTCGCAATCCTTTAATGTCTTATTCCTAGGTTCCAAATTACATTCTTATTAAGAAGTATCCTTTAGGGGTTTTTTTTTTGTGATAATTAGGTTTTACGATAACACGCTGAACTCGCAGCAAGGAGCCGCCAAAGATGTCTCAGAGCCTCTTTAATGATGTTACGCCAGGATACGTTAGGGAGAATGAAGTTGTACCCAACTTCATTCTCCCTAACGTAGTGTACCCTGAAAACCCTCAGTTCAATCGTGTTAGAATCCTTAAAAGTGAATCCAACTTTAAAAGCGATAAAGTCTGATCGAAAAACAAGCTTAAAACTAAGTTACAAGTTGTCTCTGCACACTCTCTTTTTTAAATTTTGGCTCGTTGAATTCCAAATGACAGTGGGACTTAATCACCTTTGATATAAGAGACGCTCTTCAAATCTAAAAATCTTACCAATTATCAGCTCAAAGCAGCAACCACATAGTTCAGCAGCAGCTATTGCCTCTTCTAGAAGCAGTCTCAAGAAGGGCTCCTTGATAGCCTTCTGCACCAATCTCCGTGCACAGTGGGCCAGCAGTGATGTGAGGAGGATGAACAGTGTCGACACCACAAGGGGTGCGAAGGTGACTTTGTTTATCTGTAATAGTTGGAAATATGTTAGCACCTAGACAAACATTATTTTGAACATGAACAAGATTCACTTTTTTGTCACTTATTTGTTATACCTAAAAGTCTACGGCTCAAGTTTTCCATATAGGATTTTAATGATTAGCTCTTAATTATCAATCGTTTTTAGTCAAATGAAATATATTTTAGAGTTCACTTTAATGAAAGCAAATAACGGATCTGTTGTAATAACTACGTACAGACGTACCTATCTCTACGATTTTCCAAAGGATCTGTGAAAAAGGACTTTAATGAACAAGAAATAAAAGTATCATTATCAAATTTTGAAGATGACGAAACCGACTGTACATTTTGTGCCAACAAAAAAAATACAACAACTCAAGAACAATTAAATTGGAGTTAGTTATTTTTTAGAACCGCTGTAATTAGGTTTTAATGCTGTTGCAGAAATAATGTAGAGGATTCAAATTGCCAGGTTGTTGTAAGCATTTTTGTATGAATTCTCGCTTACATTTTCCGGTAACGTTTTAAAGTAAAAAGAAAAGGAGACATCTTGTGTTTTTTATAACCCATTGAACGCCGGAAATCCAGATACAATAGAAAATCTTGTGTCTGGCGCTTTATGCGGTCAAAGGTAAACTCACATTGACTTTGTATTGACTAAACCATATACATAGTCATATTTAGTTCATATGGTTTTATGAATACTTATTCAAGTATTAAATTGTACTCATATTTATAATAACATGTATTTTGTGAGTGTGTGTGTAAATGAATAAAAGAAAGCTGTGCTGAAATTCCAACTAAATTCAATCAATCAAATAAAAAAACTTCATTCAGTTTCAGCTCACAAATAATTCTCGTGAATGTAAAATGTAATCAACCACAAATTCGGATTGTTTTTTGTCAGACGAGTTCTTTAAAAATAACCAAATGTTTTTTATGATATTAACAAACCCGAAATAAACTCGCGTGAGCATACTTGCTAAAAATAGCATGATCTTGCAAATTATGTGTCGGAATTTTTGTAAGAACACTATCACTACGGTAAGGAAAACATCGTGAGGAAACCTCCACGCACGCCTGCGAAGAGATTCAAAGGATGTGCGTGAAGTTGTTCAACCTGCACTGAGCCCGCGTGGACGACTAAGGCCTTATCACCACTTTACGGGTAGACTCGTGCCTCGTGGGACGTTTAATGAGCTGATGATGATGATATCACTACAATTGCAAAAGGTACAAATCTATCGTACTGTGCAATTGACGAATAGTTCATTGTGAAATGTTCCTTGGGTCACGATATCATCATCACATCATATTGTCCCCACCGAGGTCACAAACTTACCCGTAAAGGTGATTACGTCATATTCGTCCACGCGAGTCCAGTGAGATTGGCTGACTTCACACACAACCATTGAATTTCTCGTAGGCGTGCCAGGTTTCCTTCACCGTAAGAGCGTCGGATGAACTGGATTGAAAATACATTGGTACGTGAAGGGATTTGATCCTGCACTCTCCAGAACGGAAGGCAACAGTCCACACCAATGAGCCACCGACGCTCTGACATCCAGGATATCTGGCTCAAAACGCGAGGTACCAATACAAGAGGTTTACAGTGGTCTGCTATAGTTTAATAAAAGAAAAGAACAAAAACATTAGAAATTAATCTCGGCAATCGAACTTTATATTAATCATTTATTTCCTACAAGAGCGTCGATGGCCCATTGGTGTAAGTAGACTGTTACCTTCCGATCATAAGGCGCAGGTTCAAATCCTAAATGTATTTCGACTTTTCGAAATATACGTTTATCCCATTTCTTATGGTGATGGAAAACAACGTGAAACCTGCGCTACGAACAAATTCTAAGGCTTGCGTGAAGTCGGCAATCCGCATTGGGCCCGCGTGAACGACTAAGGCCTATACACGCTGTACGGTAGGCTCGTGCCTCTGATGATGATGAAGAACTACAAATATTTTTATATTACTTCTATACAATTAAAGCTTGCGCATCTCTTTATACTATCGACAATATTTACAAAGCTATTTGCATTAAAAGTTTGTTTAAGCTATTATACTCATATCTAAGTTCTTGAAGTTTGTCCAAAAACTTAATTTATGGCCTGAATTTTATCTTTACGACCCAAATGCTGGTAATAAAATGTCTGCAAAAATATTAGAACTTTCGTTATAGTACTAAATAGGTCTCTTTGTCTTGTCTCTTAACATAAGGAGGGTTTAAATATATATTGAGATATCTGAGAGAGAGCGCAAAATGAACAGACATATCCAGCAGCATTCGAATTTTGAGATAGTTTCAAGAGAGAGAGAGAGGACAGGAGTGTATACACCGGATTCCTATTCAACCTATCGCAGTCCACTGCTGGACATAGGTCTCCCCCGTTTTGCGCCAGATATCCCAGTCCTCCGCTTTTCTCATCAGCCACCACAGACCTTTCGCAAGTCGTCGGTCCATCGGGCTACGCTACGCTTGCCAAGACGCGATCTCCACTCCAGAACCCGCCTGTTCCAACGGCCATCGGTTCTGCGACATACGGGTACATACTGGATTATCTGGTCAAAATAGGGGAAACCTTTGTCCAGCAGTCTGTAGACTGCGGTAGGTTGAAAGAGAGATGATTTTCTAGTAGCAGCGAGTGGTTTTTTGTAAGAAACGACTTTATTTGTGCTAGTACAGACCGTCTCTGGGGAATCAGGGAAATCCTAGCGTTTTCCCTTTTTTTTAAGCGTACATCTTGCTGCACTAACAGAAACAGTGAACTATACAGCTGTCGATTAAAGTACTGAATAGTCGAGGTCAGGTTCGAAGATGGAAGATATATAAAAGACAAATTTAAATCCCATTTTTTTTAACAAATAGCAATAACATAGGACCGTTGTATGTAAGTTTCTGTGCTTTTTTTACAACCGCTCAAAAGTCGTTACGATACGAAACGTTTGATGAACATTATAAGAACAATGTATAAGTGTCATTATTTATAATATACTTTACCTATTATGTGTTTTTAAAAAGTGCCTATTTGTATCACCAAAACTGTTTGCAAAGGAGAATAAACTATCAAACAACTAATGTGATACATGCCTGCAGCCTGTTGTGATATCATATCTAGAATTAATATACGTAACAAAATCTTATTATATCACAACTTCATATAAATGCTAACGAAAATTATTTGCGACTCAATGCCCTAGCAAAATCTTAGTTAAATTCAGAGGCAAACATGCCAAAACGAGGTCTACACCACAGTACTGTCCCAATATGTGCCCCTAACACGTTCTATTTCCATACATATATTCAGTACAACCGTACAGTAGAGCAATGCAACTGCAAATTCAGGTTCAGTTGCATCGGTGTTAGCTCGCTAGTCCAATGGTTGACGGAACACAAATTGTGGAAACATACGCGTGTACTTTTTGCGCTTAGACGATACGTTTTATGAATTTTGCAAATGATTTATAAAAATGCATCCCTCAATACATAGGACAACCCAGCGGAATTCTCAACACAACTTTTAAAAGAAGTAAAACTAAACTTAAAGTCTGTTTCACGAAAGAAGTCCCGCAGACGTTTCGCCACTGTCGCCAGACGGAATGATACCAGAACTGAGAAAAGTATTTACCTACTTTAAATTATAGGATAATTACTAAAAAGTATGTAAAATGTTTGAATTAGATAAGTTTAATATTTTGTACATTAGAGAAACAAATACATTTTAGTATATTGTTAATTTATATTTACCGTTTAACTGACGCAGTTGCATATATTCAACGACAATAGATTTTCTATTGTCTGTTGTATTTATTGTGTCTGGAATCACGGCGGTAAATGGTTATGGACTAAAATATTACGGTACCTTCTTTTCATACATCATGTTTCTGTTAAGTTGATGTATGATTGAATATTGGTATTTAAATATTTTACTTTTACTCAGGTTGCTCCGGCAAAAGCTCAAAATCACTGATTCACTCTTTGAGTGTAAGTTATACTGAGCTATTGCCCTTTTGCACTGCTGCAAAATGTATGTGTGGTTTGCAGTTTGATCATAACATATATATTAATAATGTTTTGTGTTTAACAATGGTGTTGTGTATTGGTTTTTAACTTTTTTTATGTATTTACTAAGCATGTATGTCTTTTAGTGCAATTAAACGATTTATCTACCTATAATTATAGTAAGGCTCTTCTAATCTTGCCCATAATTTACTTAATGTTTGTTGTTTCTTTGCATGTATGGAACCCATTAAAGATGAATTTAATTGGATGTTGCTTTCTTACTTTTTGTGTTATTTGTATCTTTTATCCGGCCCATTAGCAATTAAATTACGAAAATAATAGTAATTTTATTAATTATAGATAGCTAACTTCGATAATGTCTTAATTATTGATAAAAGTTGTCTCTCATAATAAATTAGACTGTTCAAAAGAAAAAAATCCAATAAATACGGCAAAAAATATTTATTTTTAAGAGTTTCCATCTCTGAAAAGTATTATGGCGTCAAGTCTCATGTAGAATTGGCTGGATGGTATTAAATTACGTTGATTTATTAATCCGCTTGCAAGAACGGTTTTAACGTTGATAAAATCTTTCAAATCGAACATTTTCACAACATTTGGTATCATGAACAATCGATATAACGCTTTGATAGAGTTTAAAACTCACCGAAATCTATTACAACAACCCAATTCATAGAATTGGCAAACGACAATATGGCGGAGCTGTCAAATTTAGTTCCAAAAATCGCCGCGGGACTCCTTTCGTGAAACAGACTCTATATCTTGTTTCTTTAAAGCCAAGCTATCTGCGCTAGCTACTTGCATGGTGAAGCTGTAAAACTATCAGCAGCTTACTGCTGCTGATAATTTGGAAAAAAAACCTGTCTGTTAATCTTTTTAAAACTATTTACTGAGAGAATATTTTCTCTTCATATCTCATATTAAATGGGGATATTATTTTTAAATATTTTAGATACTGCCATAGCAAGCCTTTTTTCTTGACTTACACATGAGTAATGGCAACTTTTGCTATACCTAGTTAATTTTTCACACTTTTTTAAACTCTCTACAGTCATAGGTAATTCGTACGATGCAAGAAACTGATTGTTAATTCGGCCTAGGCAGTGACAATGTAATGTTATTTGACAACTCTGCACACCTTGTGTTTATATACTTTATGAAATCCAAAACAGCAAGTTTGTTGCCAAAAACGTATTTATACTTGCCATCGGTTTATGTTGCAATACATATTCGTATGCATTCGTCAGTTGCACCGTCCACAGATGTTTGGGCGTCTCTTTGCTCTATCAAAGCTGGGTCCTAAATCTTATGATTAGCAATCCAGACAGCTCTAAAAGCTCTTTTATTGTTAGCCTACGCTTGCGATGTAGGAATCGAGATATTCCTCGGCCACCCACTAGATGCCTCACTATTGTGATACGAGTAGTTCCTTAACTTTGACGGTCGTCAAACGAACGCGCTAATTGATATGCTAGCGTACTAGCTATTCATCACTTTATATATAAAAAAATATATCCACTGACATTGACACAGCGCCATCTAGCCCCAAGTTAAGCGTGAACCCTATATTATGGGTACTAAACAACGGATAAAATAATTATATATATTTTTTGTGAATACACACATATTATACATAGAAAACACCCAGACCATTACCAACAGACATGTTCATGCGTACAAATGTTTGTACTGCCCGGGGATCGAACCCGTAACCCTTGGTGTTGCAGCCGACGTCTCCACCGCAACACCAAATGGGACACACATATTAGGAGACATATATACTCATAGAGATATATAAGATAAATTTCCCGAGGTCATTGATCACCAATTAGTATGGCAATAAACTGGGTTATAGAAGTTGACAAAAGCCACAGATTTCCCAATACAGGAGATGGGGCAAGCCGCGTTTAAAGTGCGACAAATGTAAGCTCAACGAGCATACACTGGCTGCCAGTTTACGCTCTGTTAGACACTTTTCCGACTTTTTTACCGAGTCAAGACGCACGAATATTAGAAGAAATACCGTTTTTTCCCAAAATGCCATCCTGTGCAATTGTAAAATGCCATCATCGCAATGAATCAGTAAATTTACCAAGAAATATAATAACTTTTCACAGGTAAAAAACCGAAAAGAAATTGCGACACTGGGACTGCCTATAAACTTGGCGGCTTGTCCAGTCTAATTGTATATTCGGATGTCTGTGACAAAAGCTAATAGCATCGAGATTGACTAATGATTAGTTACAAGCATTGATTAATGATCGGCTGGGGTTCTAGATTTAATGTTACTATAAAGCTTATCTAAATATTCCAATACAACGAAAGTCGTATAAAAATATCCATGTTGAACCTATGCCGTTAACAGTTGGGTGTTCTGTTCTCAAAGTTGTAGACGAATATGTGTACGTAGAATTGATTTCTCGTCGAACCCAATTAGGATGGGCAGCGTAGGGAAGTTAAGGCAGATCTTTACGTCCAAAATACGTCAGTGTCTCATATTAGAGGACCCCATTTAGCAGTGGACATTATAGGCTGTTATGGTGATGAAATATTCCCAAATAACGTTAATAAATAAATAAATATCGACTGACATTTACACAGCGCTATCTAGCCCCAAGCTAAGCGTGAAGTCTGTATTATGGGTACTAAACGCCGGATAAACATATTTAAATCCTTGTTTTTTGTAAATACATACTTATTGTACATAGAAAACACCCCGACCATTACAAACAGACATGTTTATGCACACAACTGTTTGTACTGCCCGGGGATCGAACCCGAAACCCGTGGTGTATCAGCCGACGTCTCGACCATTACACCAGATGGGTCGTCATAATTCATCTGATAAATATTTGCATGCTAACTATTTATAGCGAATCAAGTGCACTCTAAGATTTTATGTACAACTTTTATACAATGTTTTTTAGCAAAAAAAGAAATATTATATTATATTCTATTGTAAGGTCGTCGTGGTAATAAGGTTGAAAACTAGATATTTAAGCTTTGGCATGAATAGGATAGAGCATCGGTGGCTCATTGGTGTGGACTGCTGCCTTCCGATCTGGAGGGAGCTGGTTCAAATCCCGCAATTTATTTTCAAATTTTCGAAATTATATGTACGTTTATCCGACGCTCTTACAGTGAAGAAAACCTTAAATTACCCTACTTTTTAACCCCAAATTGGTAATACACAACAAAAGTGTATGTCTTTGGAAAGACCTTCTTAGAAAGTGGCCTTTCAGCGGCCATTTTAGATATACACATATTATTCTAAAACCTCAAGCCTCGTTAAGCTTCCATTACATTTTATGCATGAGAACAAATTTATTCATAATCGCTCAGCCGTTAAATGTATTCATATTAAAGCTGCTGTCGTAAGTTCTGTTGATATATTCTATGATAGAACATAGTTAAAATGTTGTACAGGGGGGTTACCGTAATCTCTTAAAACAGTATTGTTATAATGGTACGTCAGCATTTTTGTACCAGAAAAGACGAAGTAATATTATTGTAACACTGCACAACCTCGCATAAGATTTAAAACATCGGCGACGACGATCTACTCCGTTGCGTCGGCCGCTTGAACCTGATGGGACCATTTTGGCCGCATTCTTATTTTAATTTATTTATTTTCTGCTAGTCACATGGTATTGCATTGGTGTAACATAAATAAAGCGGTACATTGATCACGTGACACCCTGCAAGGCCGCAAAAAAGGAGCGACGTACATATATTATTTATAACCGAGATACATAAGTTTGTTAGTTTAACAATCCATTACTCCTTATCTTCAAAAAATTCGTTTAATGTGTAATATGCTTGTTGTAAGAGATGTGTTTTTAGTGTTTTTGTGAAAATATTATAGTTTAGTAATTCTTTTATTTTGTTTGGTATATTGTTATAAATCGATATAGTCATCCAATATGGGCCTGATCTAACTATTTGTAGGGATTTATAATATAAGGACAACCAACTAAACAATCACTGAATATAGGTACATGATTTGCTTACATGACTCTAAATTTAGTGCTAGTGATGTCTTAATTATAAGATGCTACGACATGGATAAGCAAAATAATCTAAAATTAACCTCATGCTGCAACTATGGCAGCTGCAGAAGTTCTACGTTTGTTAATCTTGGGATCTCTCTCAATTGACCCCGAGTTAGCGAGACTTAATTTATGGCGTGCAAAGATTGGTTCCAGTATTCCGGTTCCCTTTGTTCCCCTCTCGGAAAGTTTACCTCCTGGGCCATGAGCTGTGGCCGATCTGGAGATCTCTGAATAGGCTTCGGACGCAGACTGGCTGCAGCAGGGAAAATTTGGCTACATGGGGTTTTTTGGATGGTGAGGACATTGATTGCCTTTGTGGTTCGGCCCAAACGATGGCCCATCTGACATCGTGCCGCGTGCCCTTCAGCTGCACGCGGAGGACCTAATGACAGGCGTCAGATAATGCTGTCGCTGTGGCTGCTTTCTGGGCCGCTAAAATTTGAATGTGTGTTTGCCTTCGACACGCTAAGAAGAAGAAAATCTTGGGATCAAGAATTCTCACCAATGCAGCCACCACAGAAGCAGCACAGTAGTAATAGCAATAATACTTATAACATTGACCCATTTGGTGATGCGGTTGAGACGTCGACTGCAACACCAAGGGTTCCGGTAGTACAAACATTTGTGTGCATTAACATGTCTGTTTGTAATGGTCTGGGTTTTTTTTATGCATAATATGTATGTATTTACAAAAAAATATATAGTATGTTTATCCGTTGTTTAGTACCATAATACAGGCTTCACGCTTAACTTGGGACTAGATGGCGCTGTGTGAATGTCAGTGGATATTTATTATTATTTATTATATGCCACAAAAATAGGTAACATTTTAACTTTGTATTGTAAGCAATCGATCTCTTGGCTTATCGAATATGTCCACTCCAGTGCCTTTGGAGGCTTTGTTGTAAAGTAACTAGATTCGATTTATTGATGAGAAGTGACCTAGGTGGCTTTTAAACAGCTTAGCAAGGTATGTTTAGATGGTCGAGGTAATACACCGGGAGCACTGAATTCAACTTTGGATAACAGCAGCGGACAATCTTATCTGTTTTGATTTCTCATAATCTTTTTTAGAGCGTCGGTGGCTCAATGGTGTGGACTGTCGCCTTCCTACCGGGAGGGCTGAGGTTCAAATCCCGACACGTACTAATGTGTTTTCGAATTTTCGAAAATATATGTACGTTGTCCGACGCTCTTACGGTGAAGGAAAACATCGTGAGGAAACCTTCATGCACGCCTACGAAGAGATTCGAAGGTTGTGTGTGAATTCGTCCAATCCGCACTGGGCCCGCGTGTACGACTAAGGCCTAAATCATCCTACACGGGTAGGCTCGTGCCCCTCGGTGGGGACGTTTAATGAGCTGATGATGATGAATCTTTTTACGTTGCTTGCGGTGCCCGCCGTAACATATTATCAATTTACCATGCAGTACAACGTAGCCAATGTGTTTATTCAGGGTGGCAGCTAACTTAAGATAATTAAAGCAATTTTAATATTTGACATTAATGTAAAATATGTTATCAAACAGAACTTGGACATTGCAACATTACGATATTTTCATAAAAGTATAAGTTACTCTTTTTTACATCAGCTACCTGCCAATGAAAGTCACATCAACAGCCAGCCTTTTCAGAACAAACAGACAGACAAAACATCTGAAAAGAATTTTGGTATATGCACCGTATATATATTCATATAGGTACATGTCTTTAAAAACGGTTTTCCAATTTTTATGTATACAATATTCAGATTTAACTGCTTTTTTTCGTGTTATTGTAAAGTTTCTAATTTACTGTTTAGATCGCTCAAAAATGCTTTTTATTACTGCTGCTATTTAATGATTTAACGGGCAAATATTTGTGTGACGTACATTTATATTGAATATTTCTAAAGAAAAAGGAATTAGCTTGTTTGTAGAAGACAAACAAGTAACCACATCATTAGACGATACACAACGTTACGAAGTTACCCAAAAATAATCAGCTTACGTAGATACGACTTGAATTACACAGGTTTTTGCAAAGATATGTAGTTTATTAAGTTGGACATTATAATTATTTTATAGAACATTAAATAAATGTTTCGCTTAGGAAAATAACCCGCATTCATATAGAGAAAAGATAAAGATATAAACGAGTAAAGCCACGGTATCGTTATGAATACGTTTATGATTATCGTTCATTTTATCAAACTCCTGTCTGAATGACATGGGATTTGTAACCCCAATCTCAGGATCAACCAGCAATCTTAACCATCTGACCATCATTTATCTTTATTTCACAGCAATAAAGTCGAAGCAAATCAAATGTATTCGTAGGTTTCAAGAATCATTTTGCATGTAGAAAAAATAAAAAAATATTTTTCATTTCAAAATAATAGCTTACAATTTAAATACTGATGTAGAGCAAAGCATAGGTATCTACTGCAATGACCATATTTTTTAACTTTATAATCTATTCGTATAGTATTAAGAATCCCATCAAAAACATTACATGTTGCCAAGTCGACGTAGGGTTAAGATTTTACGATGTTAAAAAGATATCAGATCTCATGTAAAGTCACGCTTCTAAATCTGTCTATATGATCTATGAATTTGTTTGTTCGTTGTATTCAAAACTTAGATTGCATACTAAATTTCACTCTCAAGCACTTCATGATCATCAGTGTGTCAGTGACGATTTCAGCGTATTTTGTATATCAATAAAATCTGAAGTATGAGCTATTCAATTAATTTTTTCGACTTTATATGTTTAATTAGTATTATCGACATCATATCATGAGAATATGAAATAATGATCTATCTGGTACATCCGAAACCAACTCTATGACGAAACACTTCGAGAAAATGTAGGTAGTGCCCTTGCGCTTCGCTTGTCTCATCTTGGTGGGGCACTAACGTTTAACACAATAGTCATATCTTTTGAATTTGATAGTTCATTCATATCACTATACTAATTAAATCGGTAAATTAAGCCCCTCAGTTAATTAATCTTGTGCGAATAGTTTCGTGATCATATATTTTATTACTACACAAAAATACATTTACACAGAATAAAGTGGAAAAGAAGTGTTATTCATTGTCTCTAATAAAGAATGTAATATTAGTCCGAAGTACATTAATTTCGCAACTGCCACTCACAAATTTTATTGCTCTGACAGCTGACAGGGTTTGTATATACGAGTGCGCAATAAATACAAATTTATTTAAGCCCATATGAATGTATACCTCGTTACATATTTCTTTCTGTTACCTATATTTTCATATGAAATTAATCACCTAGCAGACAGTGCACTTGATGATAGTTTTTACCTGTACTTAAGTGATCCTGAACAAATGTTTACTAACTTGTGACCTGAAATTTTAAGCCACATCATCATCATCGTTACAGCCCAAAATATCCACTGGTAAACGAAGGTCTTCCCTAATGATTTCCACGCGGACCGATCCCTAGAAGTCGTCAACCGCCATCCAATCTGGCCATCAGTCCATCCCCCATACAAGCCATAAAATAAGAAACTAGGAAAACTACAATCACACACGGATCTTCAAAGTTCAAGAATTTAATATAATCAATTTCATTGATTTATTCAAATATCTTATTTACCTCCACAACCTTTAAGATAATTTGTATTCGAAACGAACGTTGTACGCGGAAGTGATACACTGTGGGCAGACGAGTTTGGCTAAGTACAACATGTAGGTACTAATGTTCAAAATAATTGAAATATACATCTCGTATCTTACATAAATATCTTAACGTTTTTGTGACATTTTAAGTAGTTCCGCAGTAACATAATTTTGTTTGCAAAAGAGAAATAAATTTCATGTGTTTTAGTCTAATGATTCCTTTATAAATAATAATAAGTCTTGTAGAGAGCTAAGGTTGGGGTCTACCGCAGACCCACAGGAATAAAAGGAGACGAGTTCTTGAGTTGATTTAGCTTAAATCTTAAATTTAACGGAGTGACCGCTTAACTGATGGTAAGTGATACGCTTGCCCATGACAGACTGTTGAAGAAATCTTATTCTTATCATTAAAATAAATTTGATAAAACCAATTGGTAGGTAATTATAAACAGATAACTTTATCTTAATCATGTGACAGATACAGGGTCTTAAAAAATTAAAGATTTTGGACATGGTTCCAGATATCAAAACAGTTTCGGCGCGACCCTGGACTGAACCTTGACAGCGTGTTTTCGAGCAGAGAACTATCATACAATTGGTATTAGAGAATTTTCAAATATAAAGTGAAGGTACTAGTTTATTTTAGTTTTATATAGATACATTCGCTTATTACATTCTTCTGTTACTTTATTCATAATAGCTTGATGAGTTCAATTCTTCAAAACTGTTTGTATTTTTTTTGGGAATAATTTCTTTTCAGCTTTTAATGTATACTCAAAACTCACTTTCATCTTATTAAGCTGATCTATATATATCTATCCCTAGATATTAAGCAAATTAAATTTAGTTATGACTTGAGACTGCTTCTGAAGTTATATTTTCAAGCATCATTTAAAAGAACTCACCCTAACTACAACTTTGAGAAAAATCCCCAGCACGTCGATGGTGAACTTCATCTTCGTTTAACAATTTCCACTGCAATTTTCACTTCACTGTCTGCAAATTAAAATGCCAATTATCACCAGGGCCAACTCGAACGTAAACGTTACGCGATCGGCTTGAAATAATCGATGCGAGCCCAATTTTTCAAGTGTACACTCCACCAACACTTACCATTTCAAATGTGGACACAATTTACACTATCACTACAAACTAGTGCAGGTATCGGGTAATTTTCGAAAATATCGGGTTCGGGAGGAAAAATATAATATGTACTACGTTTGATTTTTGTAGTGCGGGCGTTAGTTCTGCGCGCACGCATCTCGAGCGAGGCCACGGGCTGTCTTAATATAGAAACGAACGGTACAGTACTAGAGACCGTTTCTCCCAGGGTATACGTTTTATACTGCGAGCAATACACGGGGGTGCTGAGAAAATGTGTTGCAGGCACATGTGCTGATTCTGTGTCGCGTAAAAAGAAAAATAAGGTCTCTGGGAATAATGATCCGGTTTGCGTGTGACATTCGCAACGTCAAGGAATAAGAAATACAGACCGGACAATTGCTACATGATATGCCTAAAAAGTTTATTATTTTTCTGTGGAACATGTAAGCTACTTCATTACGTCTGATCTTTAGAAAAAAACATATTTTGTATTTATAATTGCAGATCCCTAACCGATACCTGTTCCTCTGTTCCAATGTTAGTTTACTGGTCGCCAGAGACTCGTTTCTTAGTAAAGCAGGACGTACTATTACTTGTACGCTAACTTGTAAGCTAACTTCGATCCTTGGACGTGTAAAAGAAGTTTTCTTATTACCCAAGTTTCATCAGCATCAAATCTCTTTATACGTCCTCACCGCACGAGCCTACTCGTATAGGAAGCATAGGCCTTATTTAGTCGTCGACGCGGGCCCAGGCCCATTGGCCGACTTCATGCACAACCTTTGAATTTCTTCGTAGGTGTGCACAGGTTTACTTACGATGTTTTTTCCTCCACCGTTCCCCTTACCCATGTTTAATAGATACAGGTGATTGAATGAAACAAAATGTTTACATTTTGAAAAACAGAAAATTCTTCCGTAGGAGACAATACTGCCTGAGTGGTAGTGGGTAATCCACTTCTGAAAAAAAATCTCCACGAACCAATGTCTAGCCAACTTCCATCAACTGAGATGATCCATATATCTGATGGGTTATTGGATTCTAATTACTATCCAATCCATCTATTCTTTGCAGTGGTTGTTTCAATTCCTCGGGATGACCGGTACTGAATTTTTTCGATCTATCGTCTTTGACTATTTCTTTTGATCAGATAACTGCACATCCTCATATTGTTCCTTAATGTACTAGGGAAACAGAAGCTCCACTCATGCTTAATCTATAAAAGGAAGCATTGGGGCTTCAAGCACTTGGTAAAACAATACCTATGCTTTCCAACTGTCCAGTGTACCTCCTTTGATTAAAACCGTAATACCTGTTTGACATGTTCTTCGCTGGAACGTCGATGTTTGTGTTGTAATAAATTACCTACTAACACACTTACCAAACCTAACATGTATTGTATTATTAGATAATATTACAAGAAATATATCCACAGACATTCACACAGTATCATCTAGGCCCAAGTTATGCGTAAAGCCTGTATTATGGGTACTAAACAACGGATAAACATACTTATATATTTTTGTTAATACATACATATTTTGCATAGAAAACACCCGGACCATTACAAACAGACATGTTCATGCCCATAAATGTTTGTACTGCCCGGCGATCGAACCCGGAACCCTTGGTGTAGCTGCTGACGTCTCAATCGCTACACTAAATGTTATTTCTGATTTTATCTCTAAGAGAGATTGAGCATAGATAATATTAATATTCGCTTTGCCTTGTCTTCGTTAACTCTTCGATGATTCGCAGCGGAGTCGTCAGTATAAATTGATAATTACGCGGACGGCACACTGTATGCAGCGTGGATGTTTTTTTACCCATAATGCATTCATATTGCAGTTGCATATCCTTTGAGCGATATCATATAATGGAGCTTGTGTAATACTTGAGTTGCCACTTACAGACTGTATGTGGAAGAGTCTTCTTTTTATAGACACATATGTAATAAAAGTTTACCAGTCTATAACGTCCCATTGAATGGACTAGGCCTTCTAGGACATTATGGCTATAAGAAGTTTTGGCCGTCAGTCATACAGTTCACTGTAAACTCGGAGATGTTAATTTATGAACTAATTGGAGAGTGTTAAACCGGATCAAAGTTGGGACGTCCGGCGCTTGTTAGACTAGTGGACACCTGTACCGCTTGCATCAGTAGGGTGACTAGGGTGTCAATCAATTATAGTAGCATTTTGTGTCAATTTTCAAAATTACAAATATAAAAAGTGTTTTCACATATTTGTAATATTCGTGTTTTTTTATGTGTACGTTTGATTTACATTTGAAACCAAAATTTCAATCGTGATTAGATTCAACCTTGGCTAAAACGCTCCTATAAATCGCCTAATACAAGAGTACAACAGATCGGCCAAATCAAAAGACTTGAATATCTTTTGTAGTAATGTTCGCAGCTTTTAAAATAATATGCATGAAACATAGTATTTCTATTATCTGTGTAAACAACCTATTGAAAAAAATTAGCCTAGCCATACTATATATTTTTTTGTAAATACACACATACTTTTTTTGGTAAATATATACAGAAACACCGAGACCAATACAAACCGACATGTTCATGCACACAAATGTTTACTGCCCGGGGATCGGAGCCGGAACTCTTGGTGTAATAGCCGTCATCTCAACCATTACACCAAATGGGTTCTCATTACACCAAACGGGTAGTCGCGGACGCCGAATGAGCCCTAAGTACCTACTACTAAAACAATTAAAAATATCCTTAATAGAGTCAAATGCGTGGCCACCGTACAGAAAACTGAAAATGTTGCAACGGACAAAATAATTGCGAATATAAGTGGACTGCAAATTTCCTCTTGCCTTTATGCTACCTAGTGAAACGCTATTCCCTTTTACGGCGTTCTCTGAATTGCATTTACTGAGTTATTACTTCAGAACGAATTACTATATAGTTGTTAGGAAGACTATCTCCGTGACTAAGGTCCATCATCACTGCAAGGATCATGCCTTCCAACACAGCATAGCCATGGGGAGATTTTTTTAATGTTATAAGTGTACAGGACGGTCAGGACGTTCACCTGATGTTAAGTGGCACGCCTAACCATGACAGAGCGGCATTGAAGGAGACCAACAACTGATAGACAGTTATTATCCTCCATCAATGCCCAACTGTCCCTGTCACCCAAAACGACATATGTTAAGGTCTCTCATACCCGGTAATTTCACTAGCTACAGTGCCCTCACCCCGAAACACAAAAGTGCATAACACTTCTATTTCACGGGAGGATATCTGGCACTGCGGTGGTACCTACCTAGACGACTCAGTATCGAGTCTACCACTAGATTGGGCCGAATCCCACCGTGGATGGATTGTGGGTGTTAATGACTATCATCCTAAGATTGGAGCCATAATCAAAGGCTTATGGCCCTCAAGCATGGAAACAAGTTTCTTTTCGGACAATCAGGTGATTTAGCCTGCAGGATCATAGCCAAATTATGGCGCAAAGTAATCTTGCGTTGTGGGTTCGAACGCCACGAGAGGACCACAGTGAAAACCACGTAAGATTTCCCCGTTGGGTTAGAATATTGCAGGATAAATCACCTGATTAAAGCCGATTGTGCGAATAAAAACTGCCATTTTGTGTTTTATTTATTTTCGGAAGACTAACAGCATAAATATTTAAAAAATACAACTTTAGTTTCAATATAATGCTAAAAGCCTCCACCTCTATAAGCTGTAATCCATTGGAAATTGGTTTCCCAAGATACAGGCTTTGCTTACTTAAATTACGTGATTTTGATAATTTTAACACTTGTAAGCTCATTTCTATCTTAATTTTAAGTCCGTTTCAATAAATAGATTTTTCTTGTTTCTTTCCTTGTTCTTTAAGCTCGACAATATGCATAAGGAAAGCTGTAAAATCAAAGCAATATGAACTAAGAGAAAAGAGTGCTGACCACAAAGCACCGAATGTATGAGAATTGTTTAATTGAAGTTCAAATTGTTTAGTTCAAAGTCACTAAACGCGTAATGAAGCGAGCTATGCTCAGGGTCGCTCTTAGGCATAAGATCTGATGACTTAATCCGTAAGAGAACTAAAGTTCGACCGACATAGCCCGCCGGATCAGCGAGTTGAAGTGGCAGTGGGCTGGTCACGTATGTCGCAGAACCGATGGCCGTTGGAGCAGACGAGTTCTAGAGTGGAGACCGCGTCTTGGCAAGCGTAGCGTAGGACGACCTCCGGCCCGATGGACCGACGACTTGCGAAATATCGCTGGTGGGAGGCTGGATGAGAGAAGCGAAGGACCGGGATATCTGGCGCAAAATGGGAGAGACCTATGTCCAGCGGTGGAATGCGATAGGTTGAATAGGTATAGGTAATAGGTTGGCCGTTGGATTAAAATAACGCTCTGCAAGTAGCCGTTTGAGTGATGGAGTGCTAGTACCGAATAAGTCAATTTCGGACGGGTTAAAAGTTATTACGGTTAAAGGTTTATTAACTATATGGGTTTAGTTAATGAATCATAAACAAATATTCATATAATATTCAACTATTGGGATTCAGCTTTTTCTCCGTCTCTTCCATCTTCTGCTTAATCTTCATCAGCTTTAGAAGGTTCATCTCCAAAAATCTTGGTGGATACGTCACAGTTTCAACTTTATATGCACCTGTGAATTTGAAAGAGAAATATTTTTAAAGACCCATTTGGTGTAACGGTTGAGACATCGGCTACTACACCAAGGGTTCCGGGTTCGTGCCCCGGGCAGTACAATTATTTATGTGCATGAACATATCTGTTTGTAATGGTCTGGGTGCTATGTATAATATGTATGTATTTAGACTGGAGGTGAAATCAAGGACATTGGCAATTATTTTAAATTAGAACCTACTCTTGATTTAAAGTACATCCCCCAAATATGAGGCAAATCTATTGATACAAAAACCAATATTTTGAAAGATAGATTTTTATTATTGTTATATGTAAAAAACATAGTGAAAAAGGAAGGAAAATATCTAATATCGGGTGTTTTTGTATTTGCCAATTACTTCTCTTAACGAGCTATACCTACTTGTTTATAGCGGAAAACTAAATATCTAAACATAAATAACTCAAAAGTGATTGTCTGATGACATAGTGATCTTTCAGCGCACAGCCCAAACCACTACACGGATCGGCTGAAATTTGACATGCAGGTATATGGTATGACGTAGGCATCCGCTAAGAAAGGATTTTGATTAATTCAACCCCCAGGGATGAAAGTTTGTATGAACCTTTGTCAATTTTAAACCTATCGGGATGAGACTTGCACCCATAAAGCTACTGTGACGTAGGAATCCTTAAGAAAGATTTGGTAAAATCCAACCCAAAGTGGATAAAAAGGGGATGAAAAATAATTCTTCTTAACGCGAGCAAAGCCGTGGGCAAAAGCTAGTTATATCTATAATCGGTATTTACAATATATACAAGAACATACACTTTAAACAATTTGTTTGGGCCAAATATTTTTAATATGAAAAATATAATAAAACCTTACCCGGTCTTATCTCAACCATCGGACGACCCACGTGTAAAGGCGAATTCCTCCGGGATAATTCACTCCTGAATATCTTAAAACAATGTAAAATGATTAATCACGTTATTTACTTTATGTGCAACCCGTACATCATTTATTTTTAATGTAGCGTACATTCGACAACTTTTTTTACCTAGAGGTAATAAAGTTGAAATGGGGCCCTTATAAGGTAGGTATAATAGGGAAGTCGGTGAAGGGGAAAATAAATAAGATAGACGGGATATCTGCCGTAAAATGCGGAATATCTATTGCCGCAGTTGACTATGTAAGGATAATAAAAAAAATGATAATGGATTTAGAAAGAAGAAAGAAAGAAAAAATATTTATTGATAGACACAAAAATGACACTTATTATTACACACCTAAAATTCAATATAGAAAATTTTATATAAAACAAGCAGTTACACAGGTCACAAGTAGATATACATATAGATATTCATTATATGTATATATATATATACATACACACACATATACATACATACATACTCATATAAACACATATATATATATATATATACACACACCTAAAATTCAATATAGAAAATTTTATAAAACCAAGCAGTTACACAGGTCACAGTAATATACATATAGATATTCATTATATGTATATATATATATACATACACACACATATACATACATACATACTCATATAAACACACATATATATATATATATATATATATATATACCATCTTTTGTTTCATTTCAATCGTCATAAAAAGAATACTTAGAAATATTTAGTGCAGATCCGTCAAATCGTATGAATAGGCAATGTTATCGCACTAAACTCCATTGATTTAAATATTTACCTCAATGCTAAACTCTGCAATTGTACTATAAATATACGTGAAGTTCAGCTTTAAGTACATAAAACGTGTTATAAAACCATGAATTAATAGCCTAACAGCGGAATAAATCATTTGTTGGACATTTAGAACACCACAAACCGCGGTTACACTATATTACTGAAGTGCGGCCGGCTCAGCAATATACTGTTTTATATATAGGTAACTGAGCGTCGGTGGCTCAATGGTGTGGAGTGTCGCCCTCCTACCGGGAGGAATGAGGTTCAAATCCCGCCACGTACCAATGTATTTTCAAACAATATATGTACGTTATCCGACGCTCACGGTGAAGGAACACATTGTGAGGAAACCTGAGCACGCTTGCGAAGAGATTTAAAGGTTTTGCGTGAAGTCATCCAACCCGTACTGGGTCCGCGTGGACGACTAAGGCCTAATCACCCTATACGGGTAGGCTCGTGCCCCTCGGTGGGGACGTTTAATGAGCTGAGCTGATGATGATAAATAGGTGACTAGTGGTGCCCCTCGGTATTACCCGCAGTTTATAATATTCTTCCGCAGTAAACGTAGCCCTATGTATTTATCCAGATTGTCAAACGTGTTATTGAAATTTCTTCATTCACACGTCGAATGAGATGCGCGCTACTCGGTACTACTAATGTACTATCTACCTACATGTTATCACAGATTAAATAATACCAAAATTTTATATTAAAATAAAAGTGCGGTAGTACCTACCCAGACGACTCAGTACCGAGTCTACCACCTGTCTGCTCGTTTACATCTACGTGTATGAATTGTTATAAAAAATGTTAATAACCTGGTATGGCGGCATTGTATCTGCGTCAACTTTTAATTGTACAACAAATACTAAGAACACTGATCCTGAAAACTCAAACAAAAAAGGATGTCAGTATTTTTTGCATATCACAATAACTGATGTTGGCTTTCAAGATTTGGTCCGCGTAGTTGTATTGAGGTACGAACCGCTTTTTAAATTAGTTAGCATTCAAAAATATTGAGGGAGATGGTGTAGCGGCTAGTGAGATCGGTTGAAGATCGCTCAAGTCAAGCTATTATCGCTATAGTCACTCGTTGGATGGGCAACCGAAAAATATTATCTTAAGTTCCTCAGTGCTTCGAAAGTCACCGTTCGTCCAGACTAATCCTATTCAAACTATCGCAGGACTGCTGGACATAGGTCTCCCCCATTTTGCGCCAGATATCCCGGTCCTCCGCTTTCCTCATCCAGCCTCCACCAGCGACCTTTCGCAAGTCGTCGGTCCATCGAGCCGGGGCGTCCTACGCTACGCTTGCCGAGACGCGGTCTCCACTCCAGAACTCGTCTGCTCCAACGGCCATCGGTTCTGCGACATACGTGACCAGCCCACTGCCACTTCAACTTGCTGATCCGGCGGCTAGTCGGTAACTTAGTTCTCTTACGAATTAAATCATTCTGATCTTATCCCTAAGAGAGACCCAAGCATAGCTCGCTCCATTGCGTGTTGGCCAGACTAATATAAATAAATAAATACCCACTGACATTCACACAGCGCCATCTAGCCCGGACTTAGCATTTAGCCATAATAGGGATACTAAACAACGGATAGACATACTTATGTCTGTTTGTAATACATACATATTTTACATAGATAACACCCAGAACAATACAAACAGACATGGTCATGCACACAAATGTTTGTACCGGACCCGGAACCCTTGGTGTATTGACCGACGTCTCGACCATTACACCAAATGGGTCGTCAAATATCTGTAGATGCTAGATGTAAACACCCGCCAATCCGCATTTGGCCCGAGTGGTAAAGGCCTAACATTCCATAGCCTAGCTGTGTGGAAAGCCTGTCCATGCAGTGGAACGTAATAAGCTGATGATGATAGCAATCTAGCAAACACCTGATGTTAAATAACAAATGTTTCCTATAATACTATGAATTTTCAAAAAAATGTACCTAGTTCCGCAATTGCTGAACCCTTTGACCGTCAATGACGCCTTAAGGCGCCAGACACAATAGATTTTCTATTGAGCAATGCGGCCTACACTACAGATGTGACATGGTTCCAAGGCTTGTTTTGCCTGTTTTCTGAAGAGATATCTTTTTTTACAATTTTCAAGAAACCGTAATAGAAATACCGTCTAGCAAACTTTTTTTAACAATGAAACTGGCTTCTTGAAAGACTTTCCCGGAATTCTGCTCAAAAATATTAAACACTCTATTAATGTTTACCTTGAATCGTTAAAATTGCCGCCATTGGTTTTATTTTTTTTAATACCAAACGCACATTGATTTTTTTATAAAATGTGCGTTTTGTTAAGCCTGTATAAATTGCGTTTTTTTTTTTGTAATAATTAATTTAATAATACATAGCAAACACAAAGAATATTAAGGCAAATATGCAAATGTCCGCAAAACTAATCTACAGAAACGTTTTAATTAAAAATGATCACGTACACGATAGGTTTCAGTCGAATCAGCGTGTACGTAAATTGACACCGGGTGTTTTTAGTAATGAAAATTTCACTCGTAACCGTCGACGCAGACTGGTAAAGTAATTGATTTCGATATTCAGCGCGATAGCTGAGTGGATTTAAGTATTCGAGACGGAGCACGAACTGATAGTAGGAAATCTTTAAAACCAGTTTCCCTTCTTTCGATTAATAGACTTCAATTAAGAACGCTCGTGTGAAGGTCGTCTGTTTTAGTACCCTTATTGTAACTAATTCATTAGCCATCATTCTTTCATTACGTGTAGTCACTTCTACAAAAACTGTGACGATAAGGCTGTAATGTTTGATGTTTTGCATACCTACGATAAGTAATAATTAATTGCTGTATTATTTTTTATCTAATGGAGGGGTTGACCACTTTACTCGCCTGATGATAAGCAACATTCATCTGATATGCATGAACAATTGACATGCAATGTTAAACTAAACCATTGACTGAGGTAATTAGAGTTAGTTTTTAGTTACAATAAGGGTACTAAAAATACAACTGGCTGCGGAAGATCTCAGAATAGAACACTGGAAAGTATTAAATTTGAAAGATTTCTTCTAGATTAACACAAATCGGCCAACACAGATAATCATCCACAAAATGAAATAAACACACACACACACACGCGCACACGCGCACACGCGCACACGCGCACACGCGCACACGCGCACACGCGCACACGCGCACACGCGCACACGCGCACACGCGCACAACACACACACACACACACACACATATACTTTGGAGTTAGCATTAAATTTTAAAATTTTAGTAGCCCTCATAACTACATGCCTCTCATCTAACATCTAACTAGAGAGATGATGGGGCGCTGAAAATCAGCGCTGCGTAGGACCGCTGTCTTGCGTCAGTTCAAGCTGAGTCATCCTCTTTGCTCACCATCAAATTGCAATTTCTTTTTATTAGTTTATATTTTAATCATGTTTGTAATATGTTTTTGTTATTGTATCGTATGTCAAGGTGAGCAATAAAATGATTTTATTATTATTATTATTAATTATCCATCGCCTCATCACCCCCTCACCACAATGACCCTAATACGACCTCGAATACGACAGATGTTAAGTTGTTATCTCGAAACACAAAATTCTTTACAGCGGTTTACAGCGAATTTACAAGGACTCAGTATAAGTAAAAACTACTGGTATTCTTAGTACATAAACAAAAACTGCTTACCTTCCATGTGACATTAAATATTTCAAGATTGGTCCGCTCGCATGTTTTCAGTCTCTAAAAGTGAAGAACAAAGATAACACGCAGTATTAGTCACCCGGGTCCATGATTGACGATGTATTTGTTCCAGACGACGTCACGGAACAAGCCATTCGATACTTGGAATAAAACAGGTGGTGCCCGACGGAGACATTACCCCGTAATACTGAATGTGATTGCTTTACCAATTGTGTTTTTGAACTATTTGCGCTCGGAAGTGTCTTTGTATTATTGTACCTATTTATATTGATGTGAAGATATTGCCACATTGTGAATGAACGTAGCTCTGGAGACTCGCCTTTATGATTTGGAGCAACGTGGCAAGTTGCGGGCCGCTACCTCATGCGAGATATAATGAATGCAGAATTTTACTATTATGAAACAATCGTGATCATTTAGCGCACTTAAAAATTAACGGAATAAGCGCCTAGATAGTCCTACAAACGAATAGCAAATAATATCATACATTATTTAGTTTTTTTTCCTTTTAAATAGATAGGTACTATGAAATCAGGAACGATAAAGTTAATATTTGTGTATTGCAATCACAAACTCAATTTAACTGAATAAACGTATGTACCTATTTCTTATAACGTACGGTCATTTGAAGATGTTTTGAGCAGTTTACTCCTTTATTCCTATTAATTATCATCAAGTCGCTTGTGCTCTGTGTAAACTGTTAAACACGGTCAAACTTTACATGTTTGTGCGCTCCAGAATATTAATTCTAGTCCAATAGTTCCATACTATTCCCATTTAGTTGGGTAAGTAGGGAACAATTACATTTGTTTGTTTCAACGTGAACGTAGAATCAATTACTTAACTGTCTCACGGTCTCGCAGTATTACCATAAATCTATGTCTAGACCGTAAATTCACGAGAGCAGTTTCATAAGCCGGGCGCGTTTGCAAGAAATCTCCTGTTTTGCTGATGGAAATCCGAGTACTTATGTTTTCTCGAAATGACTGGATTCCGAAATCCAGGTATTCACAAAATCAGAGTTGAATTCAGAACACTTTTGTTCGTTTCTACTGAGATTTTTCTTTACTTTTAAATATGGCCAAATTATCAAATGGTTGTTATTGGATTACGCCCGCCTTAGTCCCAAGATATAAAGATCCAGTCCTTGAGTATGTTTATCTGTTGTTTAGTACCTACCCATACTTCAAGCTCCACGCTTATCTTAGGTGTGAGCGCGGGTGTGAGTGATGTTAATGTTATCCCACCAAAAACATTCTGTAAAAAATATAGCCAAGCCTCGATGGAGCTGCTTGATTATCTCTAAAAAGTAATGAAATCAAAACAAACAAAGACGTGCCAAGTCTAAGGTTCCTTACTGCGATTACTTTATTATTATGGTTAATGTTGTGGGACTTGGACTTGGCTTGGATTTTTGACATTGGATGAAGCGGCCCACCATGTTGTTTAAAGGCGGTATGGTAATCTCTTATAGTTTGGCTGGGCTCTTTGGGTCACCAGGGTACTCCAGATCTTCGATTATCCAACTTTTTATAGTTTTTCCTTTATGTAGCATTAAAACCCTAACTTTGTACCAAATTTCAGCTCTCTGAGTTAATGTGAAGTACTAGTTTATTTTGATGATCATGAGTGAGTGAGTGAGTGAGTGTCTATCTGTCGAAATTGTGAAACTTTGCTTTCGCTTAACGTCGGAAATAAATGACCTAAAGACTTGAAATTTTGGATTTAAAGTAGGTTATTATATCTTACTAGATGACGAAAATTTCAGCGTTCTGGTATTAACCAAAGGTTCTCAAATTGGGGTCTGAAAATGTGGCGAAATGGATCCTGTAAAGGATGATGGTACGGCAGTGTTTGCTTCGCACTCGACTTGGCGGGGACTACCGTGCCCCAGATTATTTTTTGATAATTGAAAATTTTAACAGAATTTTGACTTTGATAGCAATAATTGTGACTTCACAATATATAAATGGAATGCTATGGAATAACTGATTTTATTCGGCGGTATACAGTCGTATCTTTGCATTACCAAAACATACTTACACACAAATATGCACATAAATCAACTTTTTGATAGCAACGTGAAGCGTCGCAAGTTTAGTTGGTTTTTAATTACTCTATTTTATGGTTATTCGATTGCTAGTCTGTAATACTGTTGAATTAATATTCGTGAACAAACGCTAGTGAAGGCAAATAACAAAAAAGTGAAGTGCTCATTTCAAATCTCTCTAGGATTCCGTGAAGGTTATAGTAAAGTCTTAAAAAAGCTTGACTGTAACTCATGGGAAAGGGAGGTGATGATTTTATCTATGCATCACATCACAGGTCATCAATCATTTCATTAATCATCAAAAATTACCTTACAGATGATTAGGCAGTATGTTGTTAGACCTTCGCAAGTTCTATTGTATCCAAAGGACAAAAATAAGCAACAAATGTTTGACACTCGCTGTCACAAATGTCACATTTTAAATTTTTGTCGTCGAATATCATGACCGGTATACTTTTATTAGACAAATAGGATTTGAACGAACAAAATGTCTTCATTTCACGGCTTCCCAGACTTGCCTGGCCCTGAAGAGACTGCGTTCTGCAAAATAGATGAAGTTTACTGTTGTGGGAATTCACGATATGGCACTATATCAACCTTTACAAACACGGTAAGGTTAACATGCGTTACAATTTGAATTGAAATGTCATTCGAGTTCCTTTAATATATTTAAAATTATACCAATCTTTTCAGACCAAAAACCATCCCTCAATAAATGTATCAAGAGACATACACCATCACAGAAAACCGACGAGAACATTTCCATGTATATAGACGTTGAGGACAACTTACTAAAGAAAATTACAAGTGTATGGTGCAAACAGGGTTTTCTTGAAGCGTTGAGCGTGGCAGCCGATACAGGCGTCAATAGAGAGAACCCATTGCTTGCTGTAGCAGCGTCCTATGTGTTGAAAGTAGCAAATGTCTTCACAGCATTTCGATACTTCTTACAGCCACATTTGAAGGATATAGGCCAAAAATTGTGTCAAACTACTCAAGAACTAGAAACTGGGGTCATGCGCAGTGAAATGTCTTGCATGGCATCCTCATACAACTAAAATAGCCGTGGCTACTGTGGATGATAATGTAAGGGTATATTGTTCAGAGGCTCAGTTTGTTTCAACGTTGAAGTGTAAAGCTCAAGGCCATGTGTCGTCACTGTGCTGGAGGCCATATTCTGCGTCAGAGATAGCTGTAGGCTGTGAACAAGGAGTCATTGTGTGGACCGTAGATCCTAATTCTATGTTTACAAAGCCATCTTCAAGTAATGCTATTGTTTTAAAAAGGTGAGTACTGATTAGAGTCTGCTTGTTAGTACTTTTTATCCCCTCAAACATAGCACACACATAGAAAATTGATTCATGCACTTTATGATGGCTTAGTTTATAATTAATTTAACTAATAATAATAAGATATGGGGGTACAAATAAATTTGAGTATTATAGTAATTTGAGTTCATTGATCATCAATGACAATACATAATTATTGTATAAACACATAATTATGTGAGTATAATATAACAGAGACCTGTGTGTTTAGCCTGTTTGCAAGCATGCAAACATAATCCCTTATTGAAATGCAATTGAAAGATTTGAAATTAAAATGACAATTTAATTCTTAATAATAACCAAGTATTATATTACAGTACAAGAACATACATTCACCTTTGACAGTGTTGTGCTAAGAGATTATGGGTAGGGTATGAAAAATGAGTGATAGTAATCACAAAATCAATAAATAATTTACATTTTTCAAATTGAGTGCTGTTACTGACAGCATAGCCTGTGGTTAAAATATAATAAATAATATGTATTTATTTTAGACAAAGTCCATATATGGCTTTTTTTTTCAAAGCATCAAAACTCATATTTTTAGTTTAGTATTTTAATTGTTTTTTATTATATTTTTTTTAAGTGCTTTTTGAAAGCCTAATTTGAAATAAAGTTTTTGACTTTGATGTATTTGTTAGTATTATATAAACTTAATCACTATGTAAGTAACATTTTATTCTAAGGAAAATGGGTGAATAAGTTGGAATCATTTGATATGTTGGTGTACATATGCACTGCTTATTTACGTATTAGGAGTGCACACCACTGATTGTTGATTTGTCAATGGTGATGAAAATGAGCCTTAGGTATCTGAGATAAAGCACAACTGAGAACTGTTTTGAAATGTGTATTAAATTTTCAGATCCGGCCATAGTCCTGTAACAGACGTGAGCTGGTCTCCAAACGGTGACTTGCTGATCAGTTGCAGTGGTGCAGACACTTCCATGATGGTGTGGGATGTTGCTATGGAAACAGCGATACCACTGCGCAGGGTCGCAGGGCGGTGTTATATTCGCCCGATGGTCGTTGGATGCTGGCAAAGTGTTTGCGGCGACTTCTTCGATTATATTCCGGTTAGAACTTGTAAACTTGTAAATATTATGAATGTGAAAGTATGTGTGTCTGTTTGTCCATCTTCGACTGAAAAACGGAGCCATGAATTGAAGTGATTTAAGTGGAGATATTTGAAGAAGTGTGGACTTACATAGAGAACTTTTTATTAATTACTTACCCCCACTTCCTTAAAAAGGGGACTGGAAGTTTCTATGGAGGAATTTTTAAGGTATAAATCTATAAAGTGGACTATTGCCCCTAAAAGAGAAAAGCACATCAGTTTTTGTTTGTAAATCTACCCCCAATTATAATATTCTGTTTTAAGTTCAGTTCTGTGTTATAAATCAGGAAAGGGTACCATGCTACTTTGAATTTAACGCGGTTGAAGCTGTAAACAAAGCTAGACAGCAAAATATTTAAGTAGTCTCGATAGCGTAGCGCTTTCACATAACAACCAAGTCAGTAAATGTTGTGTTAAAATTTTTGTAAGTATATGTTACCAAAATCATTGGGATACGACCAATCTACCATAGCTATGCTGTGCGGGAAGCTCTGTACCCTGCAGTGGGCCGTTGTAGGATGATGATGAATCAGTGAATAAAGTTTGAATCAATTTGACATTCATAAGATAAGTAGTAAAAAAAAAAGTTAATAAAGTTTTCTGTATGGACCCAATTGATATATATTTTATTTTCATTGTATTTGACCCATTTGTTGCAGTGGTGGAGATGTCGACTACTAACAAGGTTTCCGGTTCGATCCCAGGCAGTACAAACATTTGTGCACATGAACATGTCGTGTCAAGTCAAGTCAAGTCAAAAGCTTTTATTTGCGAAAACACAGTACATATTTAGGTGATATTATATAACATAGGCCCAGTGTGTTAGCCTGCTCGCAGGCATGCAAACATAAAACCTAACAAAAAATTATTAGATTTTTTTTTTAAATGAATATAACGAATTAATATCATTCTTAATAATTGTTATAGTACATATAAATTCTATTAATTCATCGGTATGTCAGTTTCATAATAATATAAATAAAATAAAGATTCAAAGAAATATTAAATTAAAATTGGCGATCCATATATTCCTTAACACTATAAAACATTTATCCATTAACCACTTCGTCAGTTGAGTTTTAAATAAGGAACCATGTAGCATCCTAAGCTCAGCCGGAAGACGATTATAAATTTCAATGCTCATGTTATAAGCGTTTCTTTTATAGATATTTTTGCAACAAGGAGGTTGATACATTAAGCCTCTGTACTGTTGTCTAGTATGTCTTGTTGTCGTTTCCTCCCTAGTTTTGTAATAGGTCGGGAACGTTTTTACATATAGACAGACTTCTCTTATGTATATGCACGGTAATGGAAGTATGCCAAATTTTTTAAAAAGAGGTTTGCAGCTATCCATGTACCATACATTACCTAACGCTCTTATACACCTTTTCTGTAGTTTAAATACTCTTTCTACTTCCACTGAGTTACCCCACATGACAATCCATACCTAAGTACTGATGATACATAACCATGGTATGCAGTGAGTGCTGCCGTACTTGAAATGGTTTGCCGAGCCCTGGCTATAGCAAAAGCAAAACGTTGGAGCTTTTTACCCAAACTGTTGATATGCTCCTTCCAGTTTAGATGAGTGTCAAAGTTTAATCCTAAAAACTTAAAATTATGAACTTCCTCCATGGTTACATTTTTGTACTGGATTTTTAATTTGGGCTTGTTATTATTATATGAGAGAAATTGCATGACTTTACTTTTGCCCAAGTTTACATGTAAGCTATTTGCATTTAACCAACCTATTATATCCCCCACAGCTTCGTTTGCCGATTTCTCCATAAGGTTATCATTTTTATTTTTTATAACAATAGTGGTATCATCTGCATAGAGCAAACATTTATGTTTTGTAGCATTTGGGAGGCTGTTTACATATAACAGAAATAACAATGGCCCAATCAAGCTTCCCTGTGGTACTCCGGACACCCTAATTAATGATTGAGACCTGCATGTTACCCTTGTGATACTTTTTTTGTCTGTACCAATTTAGTTACTTCCGTACATTGTTTCCTATTTCTCAAGTAACTTTCAATCCAATTATATGCCTTCCCTCTGATACCATATGACTCTAGTTTTTTCAAAAGCTTGTCATGATTCACAAAGTCAAAAGCGCTACTCATATCAAGAAACACCGCCATTACAGATGCGCCATTATTTATACTATCAGTAATATACTTCACCAAATCAAAGCAAGCAAGCGATGTTGACCTTCTCTTACGGAACCCAAATTGATTATTCTGCAATATGTTGTGTATCTCAATAAACTCATTCAACCTAATAAGCATTGCCTTCTCAAAATCTTTGAAAGTATAGATCCTAGCGTGACAGGCCTATAATTGGAAATATCACTTTTATCCCCCTTTTTATGTAAAGGCTTTACAATTAGAAGTTTCAATTTGTTCTGGAAATACACCTTCAGCAAAGGAGAGATTAATTATATGAGTAAGAGGTCGACTTATAGCGCTAGCACACATCTTAAGAACCCTTGTAACAATGCCATCAAATCCACATGATTTACTATTGTTTAAGGACATTATTATATTATATGTCTCATTTTCAGTTACTGGTTTTAGAAATATTGTATTTGCATTAGAATTTGAAATATTTTTATGAGTAAAATTGTCATTAAATGTCTGTTGGCTAGTCATATTGATGAAATAGTTATTAAACAAATTAGAAATGTCCAGAGAATCTGTGTATGTCTTATTATTATAATTAATCTTGTCAAACTGATTATTTAATATGTTTGGTGCTACATCTGAAGAAATAGCGTCCCATGTAGCTTTACACTTATTTTTACTTTCCTGAATGAACTTGCTACAGTTCATTCTTTGTGCTTTATAAATACATTTCTTTAATATGTTACTGTACTTGTGAAAGTGATTTAAATATTCCCTTTTATTCTTAATATTTTTTTTAGACCGATATTTAAGATAAAGCTGTCTTTTAATTTTACATGATCTTTTTAACCCTTTTGTAATCCATTTTAACTTCAATGGCTTGTTATCTACTTTAACTCTTCTTTTAGGGAAACATAACTCATAAAACAGACAGAATATGTTGTAAAACTTACTGAAAGATTCATTTACTGTGGTTGCTTCCATTGTTTCAGAAAATGACAAACTATAAATACAATCACAAAACTTCTTTAAATTATCCGGACAATAATCCCGCTTGTATTCAAACCATGTACTATAGCCTTTCCATTTATTTACCGTAAATGTTAAAGTTTGTGCTGTTTCATGGTCTGAGAGGCCTAAGTAATGTATGTTTGTAATGGTCTAAGTGTTTCTATATATATGTATTTTACAAAAAAAAAAAACTATATGTATTTGTTGTTTAGTACCAAATAGGCTTCGCTTAATTGGGGCTAGATGGCGCTGTGTGAATTTCAGTGGATATTATTTATTTGTGTACTTTGCATTCAGGGTATGGGAGACGAAGCGGTGGGTGCCCGAGCGTTGTGCGTCGCGGGTGTCGTGTGGTAGCCGGTGTTGGGTCGATGATTGCTGCTTTCGTGCAAGGGGGAGCCTGGTGTACGCCTCCATTGGACTCTTGAGCGGTATGTTTTTCTAGCAGTAGCAGGATGAAAATGAAAAAATGGTTTCATTCTTAAATCAACAATAACAAGCATTGTAGCCCCTTACGCAGAAGAACCCTGAAAAGTTGCGCAAGAGTATAAGCTTTAAGTAAACATTACAGTGATATAAAGTACTAACTAATAAAATAATAGATAAATAAGTGCACAATCCTAAGAACCTCAACCAAATACGAGACCAATAAATAAGTATCCACTGACATTCACACAACGCCATTTAGCCCAAGTTCAGCGTAAAGCTTTTATTGCGGATGCTAAACAACTAATAAACATACTAATATATGTTACATACTTTTTTAAATACATACACTACATGGAAAACCCAGACCAAACAAAGACATGTTCATGACAAATGTTTGTACTGCCGGGGATCGAACCAGAACCCGTGTGTAATAGCCAACATCTCAACTATTACAAATGGTGGTTTACCATATGTGTGGGGGGGTTATTATATCATCATCATCAGCTCATTAAACGTCCCCACCGAGGGGCACGAGTCTACCATATTGGGTGAATACACCAATTTATTATATATCCCTATTTATTTATCTTATAATAAGATGATGATATTTTTATATTAACAGTGTCAGTGGCGCAATACGTGGACTGTTGCTTCTCTACCGGGAGGGCTGTGGTTCAATCCTGACATTACAATGTGTTTCGAATTTTCGAATTATTGTTCGTTATCCGACGCTTCACGGTGAAGGAAAATGTGAGGAAACCTGCGCTGCGTAGAGATTCAAGGTTGTGCGTGAATTCGTCCAACCCGCACTGAGCCCGCGTGGACGTCTAAGGCCTAAACTACGAGTAGGCTCGTGCCCTCGGTGGGAGTTTTGATGTGATAATAAAGATGTATTTTTTCAGGTGCGCAAACCAGCAAAGCGTACCGATTTGGATGTGACCAAAGCGGAGCTGCATTCGGGCGAGTCGGTCGGCGGCCCAATACTGGACATGTGCTGGGACCCCGGGTGGTATTGGCCTTATGTTGAGAGTCGCACTCATCGCCGTCTTCTGCGACTACTCTTATGATGCGCTGAAGATTAGCCATGGTATGCAAATTTTAATGAATATTCACTGACATTCACACAGCGCCATCTAGCCCTAGTTAAGCGTGAAGCTGTATTATGGGTGCAAAACAATGGATAAACATACTTATATACATTTTTTTGTAAGTACTATTATACATAGAAAACCCAGATCATTACAACAGATGTTCATGCTCACAAATGTTTGTACTGCCCAGGGTTCGACTCGGACTCATGGTGTTGCAATACAAATGGGTCGTCAAATTTTTGTTTGAACAGCCAACAAAATTGCACAACAGCGTGCGCAGGTTTCCTGATGTTTTTGCCTTCACTGTAAGAGCGTCGGATACACGTATATTATAATTTCGAAAATTTAAAGACATTAGTACGAGGCGGGATTTGAGCCTGCGCCATCCAGATCGGAAGGCAACAGTCCACACCAATGAGCCATCGAATGTTGCCTTAGTTACCCTTTCACCGCCGCTGGCGATATGTCAACAGAAACAATTGATTTTCTATTGTGTCTGGAATCCTGGCAGTTAAAGGGTTAAATATTGTAAATTTTTCAGTCGGTTTCTTTTTTGGAAAGACTTATCGCTGGTGGCCGCAAGTGGCCTTCACCAGACGCGGTTGAATGCTGTTCGTTGTAGACGTTACAAACGATAGAATTTGTTTTTTAAATAATAATAATATGAACTGATAGTCACGGGACCATCTAACCCAAGTTAAGGGTACTAAACAATGGATAAACATACTTATTATAATTTTTTTGTATATACATACATATTATACATAGAAAACACCAGACCATTACAAGCAGACGAGTTCATGCACAAATGTTTGTACTACTGGGGTTGAACTCGGAACCTTAGTGTACAGCCGAGCGCAGTAGCAATTTTCCAATATAAGTATTACAAGTTTATTTTTGTGATATACTTATTAAATTATTATTAATTGCAGTTGTTTCATCAGTGGTATCGACAATGAGTTGCCCACACGCTGGCGTTTCAACAGAACTTCACGGAGGGGGCGTGCCTCACGATAGCCTGGTCTTCTGGGAGGGTACAGATTTCCTATCGTATATATCTGTAATCGGTACAGTAAACCGATAGGAATCGAATATTATTCATCCATTGAAGCCTGAAATGCCACTGCCGGAAACCTGTAACGAAGGCGGCTCCCCTAATTGATTTCCACACGTCGATATCTATCTGCTAACGGCCTAAATCAGTCATCAGTCCATCGCCAATCAGATCAAATATCTAGATTTAAAAAAAAAATACATTAATAATGCTTGCGGCTCTAAAAGGGTTCATTCCATAGGGAATCAAGAAATAAATGACAGCTTTGATAGCATATTTTTTAAAGTGACATATAACCAAGTTATTTACGCTAAAATAAAATTAAGCTAAAGTCAACGTTCTTGCATTTATCAAGTTATTCTGAAAAAGCCCGAGCCTAATGGAGGTTAGCCGTTATAAAACAGTGATTTTCAAAACCTAAGTGTGGAACCTATTTTCCCAAATGTCAAAAATAAAAATGTTCTTTTAGATTTAAGGAAAATTTTATAGGTATGTATTGTAAATAAATTTATTTTTAAACTACCCGTTTCATTATTGTTAAACATTACCTAGTAGTAATTTATTTAGTAAATGTATTGAGAACATTTGTTTGTATTTCACTACAGTTGTCTTATAGACTCTGGTATGCTCTTAGGCATATAAGAAGTGAATTCCAATGATGTGAAGCAGCGAAATTTCCATGCAATATAAACTTAAGACCGCATAAAGTTTAAAAGCAAATTGCGACCTCAACTTTTCCGGTAAGGTACTCAAACAGGCAAACATCAAACATATTATAAAACTTGGAGGCTATAGAGGGCAATAACTGGTAATAACTTTTTCTAAAATTGCGACTGAGAAAAGTGCATTCAAACGTCAAGTCCTAAAACAGTCGTTATATTCGGTTTTTTTAAAATAAAAAAACATTTACTTATAATTATTTATTGGTAATTGGCAATATAGAAATATTTGCCATTTTAATAATGGAATTAAATGGAGTAGTCTTAAAAATTATCGGTTGTAAACTGGTCCTAGTAACTGTTCCTGGTCCTGGTATTGTATAATTTTTGAGATTGCCAAAATCAATCGATTTTCTCAATAATCTAGTCGATTTTAATCTTCCATTACGTTTTGACTCTTTAATCTTTTTGGTGTTATTTTTTTCTGTAACAGTTCCTTTAGTTTTGCCCTTTTTTCCCAATGAAAAACGTATGTTTTTAAATTGGTATTTGGGATCGGCTAATTTGTCTTTCAAGTCGTCATCAAGCGTTAATCTAACTTGAACGTAAACGCTGTTTTTACCCAAAGGTACTGACTTAAATCGCCTACTCACATATCGCCCATTGCATATAGAGAAGACTGTACATATTCTGCTCTTAAAATCCCTTTCCATGTTACCAAGTCCATGTCCATATTAACGACTAAATCTTGCTTCATACTTAACAATAGTTTGGCTCGAAGAGATTTAAGACCGTTTTCTAGATTGTTCTTTATGTGTGCTTTCGTATTTTCTATACAGGTTTTGATGTAAGTTCTGATTGCTCTTATGTTTTCGGATGCATCTTTGTTTTTAGAAAGCTTTAGATTCAGTGTCTCTTTTCTAAATATTTTGCTTGTTTTATATTCAGCCAAGTCGCCGATATTGTTAATGATAGTAATAACACTTTCCTTCTCTTGGCTTTCGTCGGTGTTTACATCTCTAGTGTACATTGAAGCGTAATTCCTTAACACACTAACTGCAGTATCGTTAAGTGCATTGTAAAAATCAATCATAAAACTCTGCAGTTCGTCGGAGCAAACCTTGAAATGGGCACATTTGTGTTTGCTTTTAACACTCGATCTGTTTTCATCTGTTCTGAGTTCTTGTGTTTGCTGTTGATCTATAGTTTTATTATTTCCAATAAGTTGGCAAACGATTTTATATTTTCCAGTTATTGATTGTAAGTCTTTCACGATATGCCCCAAAAAATCATGGAACTGCTCAAAAAACACGAATAATTTGTTACCGGCAAATGTATCTGAGGGCTTATCGCTTATGTATTTTAAATATTGCGCTTTTAGTTTATCCCAGCGTTCATTCCATGCATTAGCTAGTGACATTGATCTATCAACTCTGTCTTTAGCATATTTTATGTCCGTTCTCGTTGCACTATTCCACGAGCATTTATTCTCTATTATGTGTGCTATCATTTCGTCTAAAGTTTTAGTCACTAATGCTTGCGTTTTCTCAGAAACATGTTCCTTTATTAGAGCTAATTGAATTTCCTTCCGTAGTTTCGTATACTTTTTCACATTCATTTTGAGTTTATTTTTCTCTTTTTTATCTCTGAGATATTTTTCATTTTTATGATCTTTGTGAGGAATAAACTCGATTATTGTAGTTTCGTCCTTACCATCAAGAGTTACATTATCTTTTTCATCACTTTCAGTTGTGGTTTCCGTCGTTGTCTTGTAAAAATGGTTCTAATTCTGCAATTTTTTTCCTTATAACTTTCATTACAGCTGATTCCCTGTTTGTTCGTAGAATCGGACGGTTGTTTGAACTTCTTATAGAATTAATGTATGGTCTTAGTATTCCTTGCAGAAAATCAAGTATGCCATTTAGGTTTGGTAAGTCTTCTATAATAGTCTTGCCATCAATTGATTTGGTTTTAAAAATAATATCAATATAAGGATCATCTGTGCTGTAAACAAAAAAAAATATAAAAGTATTTAGAACATTTATTTGCATTTCTTGAGATCTAAATGTCCACCGCAGGTACAAGCCTTCCCACACGCAATGGCTATTCAGAATTCGGACCTTAACTTATATCGTGGGTCATGTGCAGATTGGTAGTGTCAGCTACCCAACTAACAGCTTAACGTGCCTTTCAAACTTCCAAATCACGTAGGAACTCTAGATAATACTTTTCGGCCACCCATCTGACGTTTGACCATTTCGATAGTTGCTCGATTTGACCGATCGTACAACGAAAGCACAATCACGCTACTCTACCGAAATTTTAATTAATCTACAGATATACATTTGATAACATAATTATTTATTTTAAGTTTGTGAATTTCGTAGTTTTATTAGTTTAGGTAGTACGATTGGTTCTAAATGTAATCATTAGGAACTCTTACCTCTGCTAAAAATAATTTTAAAATTTGCCATTGTGGCATATAGTTGCTACATATTTCAATACTTTCACGGTCATTTTTACTGCATTTCATGACCATAAAAGTAAGGGACGTTAAGAAACTAGAATTTAACGATTCGCTTTATACGTATCATGAATTTTATTAGTCTGGTTTTTTTACATTCGCCTTTAGAAAAATACTACACAAGTCTAAGTTTGCCCGTATTCTAGAACGAGGCTCAAGCATTGATCTTTACTTAAATAGCTAAAAGGAATGCCGCTATCTATCAGATATAACGCTATCCTTTTATAAGTCAATTTAAGTAAATATCGACGTTTAACGGCCTTAAACTTTGTCTTAGTAAACATTTATACCTACGGAGGGAAATAAAAGTAGTCGAATTGATAAACTAATGTTGACATTTTACGCTTTTGACAAGTCATAATATTTTTTGTTATTTTGCGTTTAAACGTAGTTTCCTAAGTTTAAGTTTTCTTAGTGCCACTTTGTTGAGATGGTTAGACGCGTTGGTGATAACAGGCCATACAAACAATAGATTTTGTATTGTCTGTCCGCGATAGTTGTGATTTCCGGTGGATAGTAAACATGTCATCTCAGTCAAGTAAAGCCTTTATAAGGTACTAGCTGTTCCGAGCGGTATAAGATAGTCTCCCGCAGTAAAACATAAATAAATTAAAGCAAGTGGTCAATTGTAGACACAGAAATGTTGGGACTCAATTCGGGAACATTTACCTTTATTAGTGATGCGCACGGGACTTGTAGCTGGCTGGATCAATGTATAGCCACTCATGCGGAGAAGCAAGCCGTTGTTAGTGTGGAGGTGAATTTTGATACTACATGGTCTGACCATTTCCCACTTATAATTAAACTGAATTTAGATGGTGTTAGTGTTAGGACTCGACCGTTAACTTATAATCTCAACGATGATGTACTTTGGCGCTTATGAAGTGATGAACAAGTTAGAATTTATACGAAAGAGTGTCATAATAGGTTGAAGTTAATAGACTTTCCCAATTAGTGTACTGACTGTGCTGACTATTTTTGTAGAAACCGTGACCATGTGCAAATTCTGGATGCATTGTATTCTGGCATTGTGACCGCTCTTCGTGACCTCACCTGGTCATGATGGGCTTAGCATTGAGCACCTGCAGCATGCTGGGCCCCATATCGCTAGAGTCTGGCAATGTTCTATTCCCTCTGCGTAAGTCACTCCTATTTGCCTAAGGATTTTATGAGGACTTTGGTAGTGCCCATAGTAAAAGCAAACGAGTGATTTGTCGGATATAGGAAACTATAGGCCCATCTCGTTAGCTACCATTTTCGCTAAGATCTTTGACGGTCTGCTTAACGCACAATTAAATAAATACGTTGCGCTCCATGACAATCAGTTCGGTTTTCGTCCTCGTCTTTCTACTGAGAGTGCCATATTGTGCCTGAAGCAGACACACACTGATCGGAAAACACCAGTGTATGCGTGCTTTCTAGACTTGTCAAAAGCCTTTGACCGTGCAGCTATAAACTGCTATGGAAAAAGCTACAGGACATAAATCTACCGCAGGAACTCATTATTGTTTTCCAGTATTGGTACGCTCACCAGTCCAACACCGTCAAGGGCGGCACAATGTCAGACCCATATCGTCTGGAGTGTGGAGTTAGACAGGGTGGTTTGATCTCTCCTACCCTTTTTAATTTATATGTAAATGACCTTATTGTAGCGCTCAGTAGTCGTCGTATTGGGTGTCATATTGATGGATTCTGTGTCAACAACCTAAGCTATGCAGACGACATGGTACTGCTGAGCGCTTCAATATGTGGTTTAAGACACCTGTGACACATGTGTGAACAGTACGCATCTTGTCACAGTTTAACATATAATGTCGTAAAGAGCCAGCTCATGGTCTTTGAGACTGTTGGTGCTAAATGTCCAAACACTGTTCCACCTGTTTGTCTTAATGGTGTGCCTCTACAACGAGTCACTGATTTTAAATATTTGGGGCACATTCTCACTTGCAGACTCAATGACCAGGCTGATATTGAGCGGGAGCGGAGGGCACTGTCGGTACGAGCAAACATGATAGCTCGCAGGTTTGCCAGGTGTTCAAAAGAAGTTAAGGCAACCCTTTTTAGATCGTATTGTACCTCGCTGTACTCTTGCAGCTTGTGGGCAAATTATACGGCGAAAAGCTACAGTGCTCTCCGTATCCAATTTAATGCAGTGCCTCTGGTATGTTTTTCTGGTTTGATTTATTTTGTGTCTATGCGCAAAAGAGCTGCTTCTTTGGTGCGCAGAGTCTGGACCAGCTCCAACACTGTCCTGGCGATGATAGCTGCGAGTATGGACTCGTACATTCTTAGGCATTGCTGTGAGAGACATGGCACTAATCCTATGCCGCGAAGGATATATTAATGTTAATTGTACCTTGTCTTTAAACATTTTTGACATTTAAATTGTAATTCTAATTTATTCAGTAATTATTTTGACTTCCTTATTATTATTATTATTTATATCTATTTTTCTTCGAATTTAATTTAAAACCTATCGGGATGTAATCTAAAATTTGTATTTTATTAATATTGTATTAGTGATAATTGTTTAATTTCTCATTTTGTTTTTATTTGGTTAATTGATGAATTTGTATGGGTGCAACTTACCTGAAATAAAAATTATTATTATTATTATATTATTAAAGCGCGCAGCACAAAATTACTTTATTTTTCTAAACTGAAAAGTATTATATACTTAATTATATTCTTAAATAAAAGAAGCCAATGTTTTTTCTTGTTACATCAGCTACTGGCTAAAATTAACCCGCTCAAATCGGACCAGCCTTTGCAGTGATTACTCGGAACTAACACACTGACAGACAAAAACATTTATGAGCTCAAGCAGAACTACAGAGCAGAAGTAATACAAAGGATTGGGGAGGGGGGAGGGGCACGTGCATTGTGCTGCTTGTCCGTTCCGTCCGCCATGTCGAATTGTCGCGTACTTTATTGGTTGTGCCCAGACGTGATACAAATAATGAAAACACATTAAGCAACAGAATTTTTATTTAACAACATTACATATAATCGGATGTCGTATTTATTTCACACAAGTATCTAAGTATTTTATTTCATATATTTTTAATTTCATTAAGGACATACAAAATTACAAAAGCCCTCGGAAAAGCTTAAAACTAGTATTGCAACAATTGTATCACTTGCATTAAAGTACTTAAATAAGGTTATTTAATATTTTCTTTTATAAAAGTCTTTACAAGACATCTCTTTAAAGGTTATAAAAAATCGTAGTTTATCTTTGTAACACTAAGCACGTACTCTAAAATCTATTTTAAATCACTTACGAAATAAGAAATGTACAGTTATTAATAAATGACTTAAAATCCATAGAGATTATTTCAATCCAGTGCTCAGCCATGTTATTTCTGGCTATAATTATGAAATACTGTAGTATGAAATACGTACCGTACAGTGATCTGAGAAGTTTTGCTCGGAAGGTGCCCGTGGGTTGCGCAGGAGAGTGTCGTAACATAGAGATATATGTCTATGGACACGGCGCGCTGGGGCCACAGGGGTACGCGCGCCACTCCCCATTGCTCGTGCCGTTTGACCCGTTTGTCTCCTCAACTTTGGGAGTGTACAGGATTGCCTGAAAATTGAGAAGGTAAAAAAATATGGTGTTTTTTTAATACGAAGTATACAGGAAGGTCAGGACGCTCACCTGATGGTAAGTGCTACGCCTGACCATGACAGAGTCGCGTTGATTGAGACCAACAACTGATAAAAAGTTATTATTTTCGACAGATGTTTGTTCTATACCCGTAATTTTACTGACGTAGGATCTTATAGGTAGGGTACCAACGCAGTGCCAGATATCATCTCGTAAAATAGAGTTTTTGCACTTGCTGTGTTTCGAAAGGGGGCATACAAGCTAGTAGCTACAGTAGTAAAATTACCGAGTATGATGACCTAACATCGTAACGTCTCAGGTGGCTACTACCTGCCATTATTGATTTTCTTTATCATTGCACTGTCATGGGCAGGCGTATCACTTACCAGGCGAGTAAACTTACCATCCCGTATACTAAATGACATAAAAAAATCTGTAAAATGACTCCCTCCAAGGTGTCCACTACGCCTTGACTGTTGGTTAAGACCGTTGCGTGATCCGGTGACAAAATAACTATTATTTTGTCACCAGATCACTATTGATATTGTTTTGCGTGACTGACTACTAATTTCATAATTTCTTAGTAACTACTAACTGAACCTACGCACGCCCGCGAAGAGATTCAAAGGTTCTGCTTGAAGTCGGCCAATCCGCACTGGGTTCGCGTGGGCGACTAATGATTAAGGCAACCCTTTTTAGATCGTATTGTACCTCGCTTTACTCTTGCAGCTTGTGGGCAAATTATACGGCGAAAAGCTACAGTGCTCTCCGTATCCAATTTAATGCAGTGCCTCTGGTATGTTTTTCTGGTTTGATTTATTTTGTGTCTATGCGCAAAAGAGCTGCTTCTTTGGTGCGCAGAGTCTGGACCAGCTCCAACACTGTCCTGGCGATGATAGCTGCGAGTATGGACTCGTACATTCTTAGGCATTGCTGTGAGAGACATGGCACTAATCCTATGCCGCTAAGGATATATTAATGTTAATTGTACCTTGTCTTTAAACATTTTTGACATTTAAATTGTAATTCTAATTTATTCAGTAATTATTTTGACTTCCTTATTATTATTATTATTTATATCTATTTTTCTTCGAATTTAATTTAAAACCTATCGGGATGTAATCTAAAATTTGTATTTTATTAATATTGTATTAGTGATAATTGTATAATTTCTCATTTTGTTTTTATTTGGTTAATTGATGAATTTGTATGGGTGCAACTTACCTGAAATAAAGATTATTATTATTATATTATTAAAGCGCGCAGCACAAAATTACTTTATTTTTCTAAACTGAAAAGTATTATATACTTAATTATATTCTTAAATAAAAGAAGCCAATGTTTTTTCTTGTTACATCAGCTACTGGCCAAAATTAACCCGCTCAAATCGGACCAGCAGCAGTGCAGGTCCGTTACAGTGATTACTCGGAACTAACACACTGACAGACAAAAACATTTATGAGCTCAAGCAGAACTACAGAGCAGAAGTAATACAAAGGATTGGGGAGGGGGAGGGAGGGGCACGTGCATTGTGCTGCTTGTCCGTTCCGTCCGCCATGTCGAATTGTCGCGTACTTTATTGGTTGTGCCCAGACGTGATACAAATAATGAAAACACATTAAGCAACAGAATTTTATTTAACAACATTACATATAATCGGATGTCGTATTTATTTCACACAAGTATCTAAGTATTTTATTTCATATATTTTTAATTTCATTAAGGACATACAAAATTACAAAAGCCCTCGGAAAAGCTTAAAACTAGTATTGCAACAATTGTATCACTTGCATTAAAGTACTTAAATAAGGTTTATTTAAATATTTTCTTTTATAAAAGTCTTTACAAGACATCTCGTTAAAGGTCGAAGTTATAAAAATATCGTAGTTTATCTTTGTGAACACTAAGCACGTACTCTAAAATCTATTTTAAATCACTTACGAAATAAGAAATGTACAGTTATTAATAAATGACTTAAAATCCATAGAGATTATTTCACTCGAAGACAATGTTTGGTTTGTTGTAATGACAATACTTAAGGGATATTAAAATATATTTTAATTGTACATGTGTAAATGTATCAAAAAAATATTTAAAAAGTGATCTCAAAATACAGAATTTATCGATAAGACATAAAAAATACAATTATTAACCTACTTATTCTTACCAAATTACTAAATGTTAATACGATCTTTTCAATTTGTTTCAACATTTTTGGACTTCAAGCAACGGATTCAATGCATTTCACTATATGGCGTTGCTATTATATTACATATATAAAAACTTAAATATGTTCAATATTACCACAAATTTAATGCTTGGAATGCTTTTTCTTTTAAATAACAACTCTATGCTTAAACTGTTTTAATGCAGTTGCACTAAAACAGTCCCTGCTTAAAAAAAATTCTTTTATCTGTCTTAAAATGATTTTACAGAAAATCTATGTACTATTCAAAAAAATGTTTGCAGAATATATAATAAAACATGAAACATTATTAAGTATCTAATATTCAAAATTAAGACAATAAAGTTCTACCCTCTTTTGATGTTGTTATTTTTGTGGCAACATTGTTAATTTTAAAATCTAGCAACACTATATTCTTTTGTCTACTCCAGCAGGTTGAGTTTGCTGTTTGTTTTGCGCAGTTGCGCTCGCCATGGTATGATCTTCGCGCTCTCGTCTTCATTATCATCAAGTTTACCGTTTATCGCGTGACCTGTTGGAGAAATTATATTTATTTAAATACCAAATAGCGTTACAAATAAACATTAATTTTTGGGGAAAAATAACCAGTTGCAACACTGGGACATTAAGTATTCCTTGATTTGCAATGGATTAAGATATTTTTAAATGGTTACTGATTTATGTTTCTAAACAATTACCTTAAACGATTTGATATTATTTTTAAACGATTTTAAGAAATCGAGTGCGGGTGAATTTGGTACCTGGTGTTATGATGTACCTGAGTTGCCAAACTTTAAAAAGAGATGGAAAATAAATATGGGGTGAGGGGGAAGGGGGTATGGAATTACATCGTGCCCTCCCGAAGCACGGAATCGTACATTTTTCGGGCCATAGCCTGCATTGTCCTTACCAAACTAGGAAAAACTAACATTCCCTGTGTGACAACCCGCGGGATTGAACCCACAACCTTCGGATCTAAAATCCAGTGCTCAGCCATGTTATTTCTGGCTATAATTATGAAATACTGTAGTATGAAATACGTACCGTTACAGTGATCTGAGGAGAGTTTTGCCTCGGAAGGTGCCCGTGTGGGTTGCGCAGGAGTGTCGTAACATAGAGATATATTGTCTATGGACACGGCGCGCTGGGTGCCACAGGGGTACGCGCGCCACTCCCCATTGCTCGTGCCGTTTGACCCGTTTGTCTCCTCAACTTTGGGAGTGTACAGGGATTGCCTGAAAATTGAGAAGGTAAAAAAATATTGGTGTTTTTTTTAATACGAAGTATACAGGAAGGTCAGGACGCTCACCTGATGGTAAGTGCTACGCCTGACCATGACAGAGTCGCGTTGATTGAGACCAACAACTGATAAATAGTTATTATTTTCGACAGATGTTTGGTATCTTATACCCGGTAATTTTTACTGACGTGGATATTGAAGAGTTCAAAAATAAATCTATTAGGTAGGGTACCAACGCAGTGCCAGATATCGTCTCGTAAAATAGGAGTGTTTTGCACTTCTGTGTTTCGGAAGGAGGGCATACAAGCTAGTAGCTACAGTAGTAAAATTACCGAGTATGATAGACCTAACATCGTAACGTCGCAGGTGGCTACTACCTGCTATTATTGATTTTCTTTATCATTGCCACTGTCATGGGCAGGCGTATCACTTACCAGGCGAGTAAACTGACCATCCCGTATACTAAATGACATAAAAAATCTGTAAAATGACTCCCTCCAAGGTGTCCACTACGCCTTGACTGTTGGTTAAGACCGTTGCGTGATCCGGTGACAAAATAACTATTATTTTGTCACCGGATCACTATTAATATTGTTTTGCGTGACTGACTACTAATTTCATAATTTCTTAGTAACTACTAACTGAACCTACGCACGCCCGCGAAGAGATTCAAAGGTTCTGCATGAAGTCGGCCAATCCGCACTGGGTTCGCGTGGGCGACTAATGATATACAACCCTATACGGTCGTGCCCTTCTGTAGGGACGTACCTATAATTGAGCTGATGATGATGAACTGTAATCGAGATATCAGACATTTTCATAATCGAATATTTCGCTAGTATCTCATAATCGCCCACCGCTCAATAAATCCTCACCTAAGCCGGTTCTCTGCCTCCTCCCTCCGCTGCAGCAGCTGTCTCTTCCACGCCGGCACAGCAGCCGCTCGTCTCCTCTCCGCCTCCCCAGCCAGCTCCCTCTCCAAGTCCCTCCGCGCTTTCTCCGCCGCCCTCCTCGCCAGCATCTGACGCTTCCACGCCGGGATGACGTTCCCAGCTGCGTCTCGCTCAGGGATCTGTAGAACACCCTACCGTCGACCAGCCGCCCGTGTTCAAGGTACTTATGGATTCCCTCACCAGGGTTTTTGGTGATTGAGGAACGGTTTTACTTGGTATTACAGGTTTTGTATATGACATTTTAAAGTTAACAAACTCCATGTTTTAGGCATCGTGTGTTTATGAATAAGACATTTGAAAATGGACAGAATCATTTTTTTTATCTAGATAAGAAACATAATACAAAAAGTAAAACTGCTCCTCAAGCGCAATCTGAATAGATAGCTGATAAATATAATGATTTCAAATGAGAATGATACTGTGTACCTATGCATTACATAGGTACATAGGTACCTTAGATAAAACTATAAACTAATGCACAATATCACTGAAAAAGTGTCCTCGGCAAAACTGCCTGCGTCAGTTGGGCAGAATTTTCATTCATTTCAATTGTCATTATGACAGTAGTGTGCTTGTGCTTTTTTTGGTTTTGCACTCTTTCAGTCACGCGTTAAGGTCAAATTTTTAATGAATAATTTAATTTCATAGATACAACTTAAAGTACCTGTGTCGTGCGGCTCGGACATTTATTGGTTGACGTTTCTTCGTGACTGTGCATCTGGTAAGATTATTATTAATCTAAAGTACCTAGCTATTATAAAAATGGTGATAGCCATGGTACTTGTATGCGAGGTAATAAAAAAACATGGAAAATAAAAAAAACCTACAACCTACGGCAAACCTGCTGTTCAGAGAGGAGTGATAGGACATTACTGACTTTATTACATAGAAACAACATATCGATAGTTAATCCTTTCATAGATAGCTCTTTTTGAAACAAGTTTATTTGTTTAAAACAATTTTATGTAACTTTGTATAGGTCAACATTTTTTTAACATAAAGTAACTAGCAAACCCAGCGAACTCCGTTTCGCCACCAGATGGCTTCGTTTTATGTAACATTTCGTTTGGTGGTCAAAAGATGCCATCTACTTAAAATATTGGTTTGTAGTACATGCTATGTATCAGAGATGTTGCTGTATGTGAAAAAATATTTTCCCGCTTTTCTGTTGAATTTTATTTGCTATAAACCTCACGGAGCCCGAGACCTTTCCAACGAATGCAAAACCGTGGAAATCGGTTCGTGCGTTCTAGTTATAGCGTCAGGAAGGAAAACCCGACTTATTTTTACATAGTAGACTACCTACTTTCTCTTCCATTGAGATAAATATACTTTAAATCAATGCATTTTTCTCGTATTGAGTAATAAACATTCAGTACCTAATATAAAACAACTAACAAGCCTCACTACATTTGTTATGCGTTTAACAAAACATGTACCCTTAGATATTATTGCTTATCGAATTTCCACCCAAATAATTGTTATCATAAATCTAATCGTCATAAATATAAAACCGATTAAATCGCAACCAATTATTGTTCTTACAATGCATTTAATTCAAAATCATAAATCTTGTAAAACATAATATTTTCTCTTCCATTTATGTAACAAAAATGCAATAAAATGTTTGTAATTTACGAACAAAAACGCCGTGTTTTCGTACCAATTAACCGGTGAAGTGTGGTAATAAATATCGACACCGTTACTCAGATGTGGGGGTTGCCACACGTACTTTATAATAAAGTATTGTAGGGTTATTAAGTGTAATTGTACTCTATACTTTATAAGAATAATAAAGCGAAAATACTTAATTGTGCATAATTTAATTTCTATTGAAGCCGTGAGTATTTTTCTTTATACGAAATATAACTATTAATATTTAGTAAAGTAAGGTACTAATATTAATAGAAACTTTAAAATGTATTATTTTTTAATATAAAAGATATTCAAATATTGTACTTTATTTTTATACTGTGTGCTTTTTTACTTACATATAATTAAATAAATATCTACTGACATTCACACAGCGCCATATAGCCCCAAGTTAAGTGTGAAGCCTGTAGTAAGGGTACTAAACAACGGATATTCATATTAATTTACATTTTTTTTGTTAATACATACATATTATACGTAGAAAACACCCAGACCAATACAAACAGACATGTTTATACTGCCCGGGGATCGAATCCGGAACCCTTTGTGTAAGAGCCGACGTCTCAACCATTACACCAAAGGGGTTATAATAACCAATGTACTTTCAATGCAAAAATTGTAAACCATCAATTTTTATGGGCTAAGCCTGAAATAAACATATTTTATTTTATTTAATGTAAAAATAAGGTGGCAACCCTATGCAGATGTGGGCACTTACGTCACACGCGATCTCAGGCAACCGTGACTTCAACAAGCTATTACAATGAAAATCCTATTTTGTGTTAGGCAAAGATACGTGCCCCTCTATTGTTAGGGTGCAGACTGTTGACATTAAAGTTAACTAACACTTTTGTTTTGGCAACCTTAGCACAAAAAGATCTTGCAAAAGTTAATCGCAAGCGTGTTGTGTTGTGTTATTATTCTGTCATTATTATCTGGGCATCTGCAAGGCAAAAGTAAACAAGTCAATTGGCAATTTCATCCTCACCACCTAGATGAATGGACCTCGACAGTGCGTTTTGTCGTAATTTCTTGCCACGAACGACGAAATTGTGGAATCAGTTGCTGCCGGAGATATTTCCTGAGCGATACGACCTGGCGACTTTCAAAAAAAGAAATGCGTTGCCGGCCTTTCAGTGCCCTCTGGTATTGCAAATGTACCATCAGATGAGCCGTTTTCGCGTTTGCCTCCTATAGCAAAAAAAGTCTCTTCCTAGATATGCCTATCTAGGTACCGACTGTTTACTTTGCTGATCCATCTTCGGCCGCATCGTTACTTAATATGTGGATATCTGGATATCGTGCCATATCTAGTTTTTAAAATCGAATTATGATTAAGTTTTTTCTCTTCGATCATAGTAACTATGTAGTTTGTATGATTGTAGAGTATTTTGCCCTTTATCCCTTTGAACGCCAATGACAACTAAAGGCGTTGAACAATAGTTTTTTGTGCCTGGAATCCGCTATCAAAGAGTTAACGATTTGTATTTATTTTGTTGTAATGCATATTATATAAAACTGATCCAGTTTCGCCGGTATATACTCGTAGAAGAATGTTTGATGCAGATTTTTCGTGGTTGATTGTCCATCATCCTATTAAGTGGCGCGCATTTGATCACCGATAGGGTTGGCAACTTACGGATATTTGAAATAGATTAATTCTTAAACACGGAATACTATTGGTTTCGTCAATAGTAAACTGAAGGACCATCTTACAGTCAGTTATACGCCTGCCTTTAACAGTAACTATATATAAATATTTTTTGTCACACTGCCCTAACCCCGATATCTGATATCTGAGACTGATATCTTACCTTGCAACTCTTAGTCTTATATGAAAGAGAAATTGCAGTAAGCAAGTGTTGGATACACCTTTACTCATTTCAACTTAAAGAACGTTCACCTCGAATATCTACGTAGTACACAATATTTGGTTTTATTAACTATTATGTTAAGTATATTTTTAATTACAGCCTAAATATATATTTTAGTAAAGACAATTAAAGATAATTTTGAAAATGTAAGTAGTTGCCAACCCTACACCAATGACTGCTCAAGCGCATCGCCAATTATCTTAACGTGAGCATATTTTTAGTTAACAATTTCCTCCTAACACCGGCTGACTTATTTTAGTAGGTATTTGAACATAATCATAGTCATTATTATAGACTTGGGAATTGACTGCGGCATTGGTTCACAAATTTAAGGTTACGCAACGGCCGATGGAGCGAGCTATGCTCGGGGTCTCTCTAAAGGATAAAATCAGAAATGATGCTAGTCGTGAGAGAACTAAAGTTACCGACGTAGCTCGGCGGATAGGCAAGTTAAAATGGCAGTGCGCCGGTCACGTGTGTCAACGTGTGGAACCGATGGCCGTTAGAGCAGACGAGTTCTGGAGTGGAGACCGCGTCTTGGTAGCGTGTACGCCCTCCGGTCCGATGGACCTGCGACTTGCGAAAGGTCGCAGGTGGGTGCTGGATGAGGAAAGCGGTGGACCGGGATATCTGGTGCAAAATGGCGAAGACCTATTCCAGCAGTGAACGACAACAAGTTGAAGAGAAGATTGTGTTGGTATCACTAGATTGGTCTTCAATGACGATCATAGTTTTGGCTAAGTTGCTAACTTTTCAAAGATCCTACAGTTCCGAGCCGGTGGTAGAGTCATTAGAAAAAAGAAAGAAAACACTTGTATTTGGAACACAAATCATAACATAATACCAACATATAAAAAAACCAAGGAAAACAATAATCTTATTTTATGTTAACATATCTATAATATAAAAATGAATCGCAAAATGTGTTGGTAAGCGCATAACTCAACAACGCATGGACCAATTTGGCCAATTCTTTTTTTAAAATGTTCGTTGAAGTCCAAGAAAAAATCGAATAATTGCCAGGAAAACCTAAAAACAGCCCTTTTCTTTTTCACATACAAACGTTTTCTAACTAAAACGTAGAATCAATTTGAGCTTTATTGCTATTATTATATAAAGTTCATTAAAATTACTTACTTTTAAATGCTTATAGTGTTTTATTTAATTATTTTTAATTCACACCGAATTATTACCAGGGTGACGGTTCTGTTCAAGATAATTTTTTCAAAGAATATAAAAAAGGTAGGAACAAAACTCACACACAACACTGCCACATTACAAATTTTTCTGACAGGACGAAGTCTGTCGGGTCAGCTAGTTGACAATAAAATTGTGAACTAAATTGGTTGCCACTCAGCTTTATTGTCATAGCTTAGGGTAGCCATGACGCAGGTCTTCTGTGGGAACCATAATGTGAGAAAAGGACACCAGGTCTAATTTGCATATAAGTATATATAAAAATTTAAAATGTATTTGGTTATCTAATAACCGAAATCAGATTCGTAAACAACTTCTAACGAATACAATCGATTCGTTCTCGATGCTAATATCGATTACGTGTCTCAGATTTCGCTTTTATTTTATGTGAATTTTCGCATGTTCGAATCTCCATTGTCTTTGTAAAGATGATAAGAATTGAATCGGCAAACGATAAAATTCTCATTATTAATTATGAGATAATTTGTGTTTAACACTCGTCAATTTTAATTTTGTATTTCTTTTCACAAACAATTTTAATTTAGATTGCGTGTATTATAACTTATAACTTCATTGAAAGACGATAATTATTTTTTTCGAATTTCTTCGCAGGCGTGCGTAGGTTCTTCACAACGTTTTCCTGCACCGTAAGAGCGCTGTGTAAACGTTCATATAATTTCGAAAATTCGAAAAGACATTAGTACGTGGCAAGATTTGAACCTACACCCTCTAGATCGAAAGTCAATAGTCCACACCATTGAGCCACCGACGCTCTCTTGACCAACACAATAAGAAGTCTAAAAATAAACAATTAATTTACAACGAAAGCAATATTAATCGTATCAATTAGCTAAGAAAGAAAAATATATATTATGAGCTGCAGTATCTCGTATGTTCACGCTTTCACTTAGCGAAGTGCTGTAACGAAGGCCGCTTCGCAGCTAATTTAATGATTGGACATTTCTATAGATTTGTCCATTTTTCAGCGCCCTCTGGTATTGCAAATTTACATGGGCGGCGGTGTAATTTACCATCAGATGAGCCGTTTGCTCGTTTGCCGGCTATAGCATAAAAAAATGATTAGTTTAACAATCCTCTCTTGGTCAAAACAAACAAGGAATAATCCCTTATCATCAGTAGCCTATAACGTACACGGCAGGAAATATGTTTCCCTACACAACATAACCAAGGGGAGATTGGAAAACCCACTACGCGGGCCTAATGCTATCTAAACCAAACCATCCTTAGATCGTAGCCGAGACCAAGAGCCAAACTTGCCCTCCGAAGGACGGAATCATCTTTAGTTTTTGAAAATCTGGGGATTCAGTTGGCGATGTCTTAAACAAACTGAAAAAAATTGCACAGTAGCTTTTCACTATCATTTTTACCGCGGGATAAGAACACGATCCTCGGAACACGCAGTTTGTTGAGTAGGTCTGTTTTGTAAGAGCGTTGGATAAACGTACATATAATTTCGAAAATTAAATAACATATTGTACGTGGTGGGATTTGAACATGCACCCTCCAGGTCGAGAGCCTCTCGACGTCCACATCAATAAGCCACCGACGCTCCGCGTATTGTTACTTTAAATAAATTAAATTAATACAGTTATTAATAATAGAGGCCGACACTCTTATGGTGAAGGAAAACATCGCGAGGAAACCTGCGCACTCCTGCAAAGTGATTCAAAGGTTGTGCGTGAAGTCGGCGTATCCGCACTGCGCTCGCGTGGACGACTAAGGCCTATACACCTTTTACGGGTAGGCTCATGCCCCTCGGTGAGGACGTTTAATGAGCTGATGATGATATGATGAATACAGTTCTTAATATAATTTATGTAAAGCATATCTATGGATGCATCTTTGTCGTCTTGTTTACTAAATACTGATGACGTGCCAAAAATTTTGTATCGCATGCCATGTTTGCCATCTCTGTTATATACGGTCTCCCTAAGGTAAAATGTTCCTCAAAAATGCGGACGACGGTGCATTTCACGGGCATGCACGCCCGTTACATGCAATCTGCAAGTGGAGCATTGGGTTAGTGCACGGATGCATCGCGGATAGGGCTGTCCTACTCTCATTGGACAATAAATTATAATGCATTTTTATCGAAAGGCGTAGTGACTTTAAGATCATTTTTGATTGCAGTTCAGGATGAGGGCACTGTAGTCAGCTAAATTACCGGGTATAAGATATCTAACATCTGTCGTCTCGGGTGAGGGCGCGGGTTTGATTTTTTTCGGAATGACTACTGCTTTTGGCCGCAGATGGCCTTTACAGCTTCACCGGGCAATTGGCGAGCTCTGATGGCTTAAAATAGTATATTATGTATGGCTCCTAAAATTTATAATAAATTAACAACAAAATTAAAAAATATGAACACTAACATGTTCCGTAAACATTTACTATGTATACTAAAAGGAAAGCCTACTATACATTGACGGACTTTTTTATTGATAAACTATGAAATATAATAATTGTAATACAATTGTCTTATGTTTGTCATACTTCTTAAATATTTGTTATTATTATTATTTTTTATTTCCTGACATTACTAATATTTTACTTTTTAAATTTGTGTTCTATTTAAATAATGTATACTTAAAACATATGACTTTGACATGTAAAATTTGTACGCCTACTAAAGGCAAGACATAGTGATACATGCTAAAACTATGACCAAACATCTGTTTATCTATTTGACCACCTACATCTAAGAAATAAATGATTTCATTTCATTTCAAAAAATTCATAGCCTAAAGGCGTCCCAGGTAACCTAGTACATGTTTGGGGAGAGAAGCGGCCCAGCACACGCCGGTTACGCGAATAGGGACCGAGCGAATCTACAGGGACACGCGACGATGGCCCCCACCGGCAGTGGCGGAACCACGGAAGTTGAACCAGGTCTGTTTTGACGACTACCAACTGTTATTAATTTCCTTCAACACTTAATCTGTCATGACCAGGCATATACGCCTGGCCCTTACAGATGAGAGATGATGACTTACCACCAGGTGTGTATACCTACTGAAAAAATCACTTAATGACATAAAATGTTATTTCTTTGTGTATTTGTTTCTCTCCCTTCTTTCAGATATAAATGAGTCGATAACCCTACAAAATGCGTACGCGCATAACCGTGAGCTGTCGTGACGCGAGATCTCTTCTCATTAGTGTCACAAGCTCGTCCAATCGAGCGTAAACGTGCCAATCGAAGTCATATAACAAATAATAATAATAAATATCCTCACACAACACCATTTAGCCCTGAATTATGTAATATGGGTACCTACTAACAGCTCAAAAATATACTTTTTTTGTTAATAATTACATATTGTACATAGACCAATCCATACTGACATGTTCATGCACACAAATATTTTTAGATAACGCTTCATGGTTCGTTATTATATATCCTGCAATTCATGAAGTATGTATTTATATTAGAAGAAATTTAGAATTATTTTTCTAAACACTTAAACCATAACAGACAATATTAAAAATTTTCTGTATCAAAAAGTATAGTAGTATTTGACTTTAAACGTTTTATGTTACAATATCTAGTGATTTCACAGTTCACTTAAATCAAACAACCTTTTTAGTTTTTTCTCACAGCACGGCTATGAGGAGATTGGACCATAACCCAACACAATGCAGAGTGGTATATTTTAACTTTATCCTTACCTAGATTTATATGCAGACAACAATGCTATTCTGTATATAGATACGCCACCCGTGCCTCAAAAATATGCAGTCAATAAGTTCCTCAAGAAATCATTACGGCTTTTTACGCTTATCAGATCCCTAAACAAAGAGAACAATTAATTTATATTATTCTAATTTCTCTGTCCGAAATAACCTTCAGAGCTACTGATAAAAAGTATTTCTAATGCAGTTATTACTAAGCTTATAGACAATGAACAAGATAATTATTACAAACACTAGCAAAAAGTTTCGAATCCACATTTCTTGAAACAGAGGAAACAAATTATCATTCTTCATTTACAAGAAGAACACTTCCTAATTATATAATGAATTGCAATCAAAATAGAACAGTGAGAATAGATTTGATTAGTAGAAAATAATGTTTGTACGTAAAATTAACTGATTTTTAATTGCATATCGCTATATTAGACATAATGATGAATCTAACATACAAAAATCGCGGGTCATGGTGATAGATATCGAACCTCTGCAAAGCGGATTCATATCTTCTTGTTTTTTTTCTCCACTCCGAATTTGTTCGTTGATGGTAAATGTTTCATATCTCTAAGTAATAAATATTTAATAATATTTTTTAAATAATATTTTTTCCATAAGCATTAAATCCTTAATTATTGCAATTATAGAGTATTCTAAGATCTATTCCTATTTTTGAATAGGAAGGATACTTAAAAAAAATTTATTGAGATATACATGTATTCATAAGTTTGGTAACAGGGGTAATATATAATAATATGGAGGTACCGCCATGATTCGACTTAAACATATGAACAAATATAAAAGTACCTAATATTACCAAATAGGCTATACACCTGAATACGGTCGTGGGGAGGTTGAACGTGGACAGTGATATAATGAAACACTGGAGTCATTTTCAGCTTGCCAAAGACACAAATATCAGTTATCATGCTTATTCTACTAACATAGTTTTCAATTAATTATTGATACTTACATTATGGACTAATTTCTGACACAAATATTCTTTATTTTATTTTATACAATGAACCCGTAAAAAGCGGTTGTGTCAGTGAAGGTAAAATTAATTAAACGCAATATCGCGTTTGTTTGTTGCTTACTAAGTGCCTGACCGTCCCTTTCAACTTTCTTTTGTTTATGCCATAAAAGAATAGATAACAAACATAAAATTTATAAAATGTATGTATGTATATCGATAAATGTATGATATCTATGATAACGAACTATGTGTTATCATGGTTATGATGTCGGGTAAAACCTCAGGGCTTATATTTTCCATCCCCGCAAAGCAAAACATATTTGTGTGATGTCATTTTGGTATTTGTTTCATTTATTATATGTATGAAGTGTAATTATTTACAGAAATAGTTGCTAGGGCCTAGATAGCGCTGTATAAATTTATTAATTATACAATGATAAATATTAGTTTTCGATCATATTGTAAAACCCACGGATAATAACCAAACCCTTTGTTTTAAGCATAAAACTAATGTTAAACGAAATGTACTTTTTAAAAGTATAAATTAGAAATAAAACACATGTTCTTTTGAAATTAATTACCTAAACGTTTAACACGTTGCATTGCTAAGCTTGAATATACCGAAGTAATCAAGCGTAAACTCTGGGCATGTAAATAACTACATTTTCACTGTTGGTTAACGATTAACAAATTCTGTATCATATTTCGTATGCGATTGCGCACTTGCCGTACCGCACAAAACACGACATCGCCGTATACTTGTTATTATTAACTTGTGCGCCTATCACTCGCTCTCTTCGCCAGCATTCTATCCATATTCATTGAGAATTTCTCTCAACAGCTAATTAAACCTCTTGCATGAAACCCGTTAAAGTTTTATTACGCTATATTCGCATAGAAAACACTGTTGTGTCACAGTAAAAGTAATAACATTCCTGACCTGATCAACAATTCTCCGCGGTGAAACGCTTCGTGACTCCGTGAAGGTCTCCTTGTCCTGCAGGCTTTCGCGCCTCGCCTTCCACTTCATCTTCTTATGCAGTTATGTCTTTGGACATTTTCAGTTTCCTCGATCAGGTCGTTTTTGCGCTGCGGTAGTTTCCGCGCTGGGCAGGCATTGTAGACTGAGGATCTGGTCGGCGTGGCGCTGAGAGGAGTCTTCGTCGCTGGCGTTTTGAGTCGCACAGGCGGACGTTCAGCGGTGCTGATCGCTGCAGCGGCTGTGCAGGCACGGCTGGCGGCTGGGGTGGCGGGGGGGGACGTTGTCCGGCGGCGGCGGCGGAGGTGGTCTAGCCTCCGCCGCGCCCTCGTCGCGCTTGCACGGCGCCGTGATTGTTTTCAAGTACTCCGAGGGCTTGATGAGGCGGTCGGGCGCGTTGTTGGGGAACGCGGGGGGTATGAACGGCAGCGCCGGTTGCTTGTTGACGAGGTTGGGGCCGCGTGGTCGGTCGTCGTCTGCCGCGGAGGCGCGCCGCCCCGCTGCAACATGCCGCCCGTTAGGGGGGAGAGAAAGTGGCTCGCGATCACGCACCCCGCGCGATACTGGGCCACCGAGCGCGCTGTGCTATTGGAGGCGCGGGACGTTTCTAACACGTATGCACAATCAGATGTTACATCTCATAAGATTGGTATCTTAGATGTAACTGATTCTGCGTACCGAGTGTGATTTTTAATACATGTTCAATATTTACGTTTGAAGTGAAATAGAAAGAAAGTAATTTGGAGTTAACAATTTCTTAAGCAATAACAAATATTATAAATATTCAGATAAATACATTGAAAACGTCTCGTGTCTCCAATAATACAGATTACTTAATCTTAGAACATGATTTACTATATATTTTTTATTTATTTGAACTGTCTATTTGGGATTGTAAAAGAGATAAGAGTTTCAAAAAAATTAACAATTTAAATATGGTAAAAAGGTAACAACCTTTTACCATATTTAAATTGTTAATTCCGTATTTTGTAGTTAGGTAAGGGACTTAAAACTACACATTCGAGGTTTCAGTCAACCCTCAGGAGATACATACGTCTATAAATGAGAGCCATCAGGTATTACAATTACTAAGTGGACATTCTGAAAAGTCCACAGATATAGGAGCGCGCTAATTCTAACACATACTAGTATACTAGTCACATACTAGTGTAGTCAACGAGGTCCTGGTCATCCTTGCTGAGCCGGCGTGAAGATATACAGTCTAGAACTACTCAACTACGAGAGTTGCTCAAAGAGACCTAGCCCAACACTGGACTCTTTGGCTAAAGTAATGGTGATACATCAAATAATAAATATTACACAACGTTAAACATGAGACTGCAATAACTTTTGTGATATTAAACTTGTTCCTTTTTATGGTTTTGAAAAATTGATACTTTATGAATAATACCTAAAGATTTTAAGATATTAAAATATCTTAAAACATATTTTCGAAATAGTTTCTATCATATTCTACCAAAGGCACTTTAATTCTTTTAGGTAATTACGACTTCGATGTCAACAAGTTTAGATTTATTATTATAACATGCAGTAATATTTATTTGAATTATAACCTAGTAATAAAAATTAAACTTACAATATAAAAACGGAATGCTGCCAGTGTTTTGGGAACCCTGCCTCGGTCAGACGTACTTTTCGATTTTGTTAAATAATATATTATATTTATTTAGTATTTACATTTTCAATAATTGTTAATTTTGTGTTATTTAAATAATACATTGTATATAAACACTATAACAGTTTAAATTGATGTATGCATATTAATTTAGGTTTCGCTATCCAAAGTTTGCATAATACTCGTAAAAATTGTTTTTGATGATATAAATAAACATATTTTTTACAAATATTTTCTATGAAAAAAGAAATTCAAAAATAATAAATAATGGTTTACGAGTCAAATCCATGAGCATACATATTATCACAGATAACATAAATACTTAATATATAATCACGATGATAGTAAGTATACCAACTTTAAAACCGTTATGAAAATATAGGTACTGTATCTACTCGTACACTAAAGCAATACGAATCTAGGCCATTTGAAATAGCAACAATGTCAAAGATAGTTTTTGTGCACTTATACCTTTTACATCACAACAGAATCGGTAATCGAATGTTAATAGTTTATGTCTACGTAAAAAGTCTATCTCTTTATAAGACCCCGTTAAAATTACATTGAACTATTGTAAGCAAATGTCCAAAATATATGTTTGTCGCATCATGCATGTTTTAGATTAATTTGTTGTTTTTTGTCAATAGTAAGTAGCTATTTATCGTGTTGACAAACTATTCGGTATGTCAATTTGCGAATTTAATTTCAAGTACAAATAAATACAATTTCCTAATAACACGACTATCTGTCTGTCATATGTTGTGCGTCTTTCACGTTATAGCAGCAGTACGGATTCTGATGAAGGATATAAAATTTCCTTTAAACTTCGCCAATAAAGAGCTATTGTTTTTGAAGATTAAAATACGATACGAGATTTGTGTGTGTGATTTATATTATAAATACGGCTTGGGAATAAGTTGCTTGTTTTGGTACTTTCAGTCAACATAAAATGTAGGAACTTAATATAATCTGGATACTTAGTAAGAGCCAAGTTCAATTCTCTATCAACTGAGAACACCAATTAGCGAAAATGCAAGCAAACGCATGGACCTAAATTAAATCGCAAAACATAGAAAGTATCAGTGACAAGGCCTAGTGGCACAGTTGCGAAGTACGATCGCTACGATTCAGCCGCTGAAATGTTTCAGTCTGTTTGACATAGCGCTCATTAAACATGGCCGAAATAAGGTCACGCTAATTTATTATCCTCTGAATCCTTACGCGTTTTGATTATATTTACTAGATGCTAGACTCGGTACTGAGTCGTCTAGATAGGTACCACTGCAGTGCCAGATATCGTCCCGTATATAGAAGTGTTTTGCACTTATATATACAGGATGAGGGCACTGTAGCTAGTAAAATTACCGGGTATAAGAGACCTGTTGTCTGGGGTGAGGGGCGCAGAGCAGTGTTGACGGTAATGACAGCTTACTGTTATAAATTTCTTTAACATTGCTTCTGTCATGGTCAGGCGTATCACTTACTACCAGGTAAACGCACTGACCGTCCTGTTCATTTATGACAAAAATCGCTGTAAACGTAATAGAGAGAAAGGGAATCGAAGCCCTGTGGGGAACGGCCTAGTATGTTTTAAGATATGTATTGAACGGGTTGATCAGGCCAGTAGTAGCTTGTGCGTTCAGTTGACAATCGCTGCAAACTTTACATTGAAAATACTTTTTGCAATATATTTTTTGCGCGCGCTAAAGGGATTAGTTTTCAGAAACGCTCACATATAGTTGGCACATACCACTAGCGCGTACTGGAAAAATGGTAAAATTTGCCACAAAATGTAGCAAATGTCAATGTAATTTTTACCAATACATAATACGATAAAAATTGAAAATATAATTTGCTTTATATAATTATTTTGATTACAAATGAATCTGTATTCAACAATTTTTTTGAAAAGAGTACTACTGAGTTTCTTGCTGGTTTCTTCTCAGTGGAAAACTACCTCCGAACAGTGGTAGCTTCATTTGACATTCATAAGTGTTCTTTAAGGACCTAAACTGAATAAACACTTTTCATTTTCATTTTCATTTTCAATGTCCGAAACGTCAATAATAAATAAAAAAAATTAACATCAAATTAGCATTAAACAAAAAAAATTAGTCATAGCGTGGTGTTATATAACCTAGATGTTAGTAATAAATAAAATAAAAAAAAACATCAACAAAATAGCATTCAACCAAAACCAACCTACTACATCATCAGCTTATTACATGTCCCAACCGAGGGGCACGAGCCTACCCGCATAGGGTGTATGCATTGGCCTTCGTTATCCACAAGGACACAGTGCGGATTGGCCGACTTCACGCACAACCTTTGAATCACTTCGCAGGCGTGCGCAGATTTCCTCATGATGTTTCCTTCGCCGTAAGAGCGTCGGATAAACGTACTAGTATACAATAATTATGAAAATTCGCAAAGACATTGGTACGCAACAGGCTTTGAACCTGCACCCTCTAGATCGGATAGCAACAGTCCACACCAATGAGCCACAACGTCAAAACAAACGTACACTTACCTCTTATATTTTTTAATTGAATTTTGATCACTGTGTTGACCAACCGAGAAAATAACTAATTATCTCAAACGTTACGATATAGATTAAAGATATATCTTTGCATGACGCTTAACTAATATTTTAATAACCTGTTCGACAGATTTAATAACTATTACATCACTGTTACAAGACAAGTTATATAACTGTTACATTTTGAGGAACCTATTATTTTACTTTCAAATTCATAAATATATTTTCATTACTCGATAATCAGCTTGAAATCATAAAAAAAAATTATAAGTTGTTGATGTAAACAAACAATAACTCTTTTATCATCATTATACAAGCAATCGTGCCGAAGTCAATATAATAAGTTTTGTCATGACTTGTCTTTCCAATATAGCCCGCTTATATAATAACAGTGAAGTGAGTGACACTAATCGCAAAAACAATAAATAATTTCTAATAGTGCTGTTGACGACAGCAGATCGCCTATGGTTTCAAATCTGCAGAGGAAATTGGGCAAGTAAGGGTATTTGCCAATATGGAGTGCATTTCACTGATATACCGTGTAACATCAGATTAGAATGTCATTGTCACCACCCTACACCCTGCACGTCTATGTTGTGGATGATATATGTGGGATGAGAGCTGCAGATAATAAAATTACCGGATATAAGACACCTAATCTTTTGTCTCGGATGACGGGTGAAGGTCAGTGTTGACCGAAAATAATTCTGAAAATGCTTCTGTATGGTCACGCGTATCACTTACCCCAGGCGCCTAACCGTCCGTTAACATATAGCATAAAGCAGACGGAAACGGGAAAAGCAGAAAGGAACACAAGCAGTCTTTTAACCTAACACTTGTAGGGACAGGTATCTTTAACCCGCACGTAACCGTGGTATTTATGGCACAAGCCCTCTCTATTGCTGCGAAAGAATCCGCGGTGAACCGTAACAAGCTTATAATTAAATTATTTTTATTTATTTGCATGAGAAAAAATAGGAAATATACCCGGACATAATCCCAGCAAAGCAGTAATGATTCCAGACATGTGTTTCACTTTTATTACTTGAAAGGTAGAAGTTATTAAAAATAATATTACTTTTCAAAGAAGGCAAACTTGAAACGATATCGATGATATCAAGCAGCGATTGTATATTTTATCAACAAATCTTTAATGTCAAACATCCAATACGTAAGGTAGATTTTGGAATGTTTAACAAAGATCGGATCTGAATTCATTGATTGATGTTATAAAACGTTCTAAAAGCGCTTTTGTCCTTATAACTTCTGAATAGACAAATAGAAACGTGAAACTTTAAATTAATAAGCGTTCAGACCGTTTATTATTTAAATATCATAAAAGATACCGCATACTTTCGATTTCATGACGAATAGTGTCGGGTCTTTGCTATTTTAAATGGAATTGTAATTCCTCCTAATACTTGTTTACAAAACAAAGACGTTTTTAGATGAAAGAGTAAATTTGTCGTACATTTTCATCATTAATTATGTCGATTTGAATGAAAATCAATTATAGAGACTTGTGTTACACGAAATTGTTCCAGAAATACGGCAGACTATCTGCTTCTTTTTTAGCAAAAAATAATGTTCCAACTGAGACCACTATGACGTGCTAAGAAAGATTATTGAGCACTCCTTTTCTAGTCTAGCTACATAAATAAAGCTAGACCAAAACAGTTAATTTTGGCAACAATCGCCAATTCCGTCTTAAATTATTTCATTATAACTCGACGTTTAAATTAAATATTTATGAGGCGTAAGTAAGCGGCAATTAAAGAGTTTGTTCACTTTCTACCACCTTAATGGGCTGTTAGTCTCGTTCTGATTCGAACAATACCAAAACAATAAAATATATGTAAAGATTCGCCATTTCCAACTTTCCATTTCATGGCCGATATCCGATTACGAATTTTGTATGGTACAATATGTATTTAACGATAAATAATAATATAGCTGTGCCCAACACTTCTCTCGCCTGAAATAACAGCCTAAGTTGGTCCTTACTAGATTAATGAGCTATCTGCTAGTTTAAGTCCCGTCGTAAACGGTCGAGTAAAATCTGTCAGCCCATCCAGAGATTTACCGGGAAAACCGATTGTGTTTCGAACTGAGAGACCCCGTTGAAGTTGTTAAACTAACTTGTGACATATATATATTAAGTCACAGAATCCAGCAATATACTGACTGTCATACCCTTCAGCTCAACACACGAAAAAGCGTTCAGTACATCAACGTTTTGCTTATCGACTGAGTTAGGTTGCTGGATTCCCCCCCCCCCCTGTGCCTCCGTATATTTCCTATTACCTCTTTCTTGCTGATGGCAACGCACTCCCTGGCCCTTCGAGTTGTAAGGCTTTTTTTTGAATATTTTGACTAAAATCAATTAATTGTATGATTATAAGTAAGTACATTAGAGTTATGTAGAACTAATCGCTAATCGTAAAATTGTATTTTCAAAGTGATAAATTTAAAAGTACATCGCTGGCTAACTGTTAAAGAAGAAATGTTTTGAAGAAGAAAATTTCTAAAGAAGAAAAACTGAAACGGAACTAATTGCATATTAATAATATATTTCTATAGAACAATTCAAATGTATTCGTTTAAAAGCATGAGTTAAAGGGCATGATCAACCGCTAGGCACAACATTCATATCCCATATCCATGAATTCCGACCATAACCTACGTAATCAGACTTCACAACTTCAAGATTAAATTAATTATTCCATCATCAGTCATCACGCAGACTGATGACTCCGCTTCGTAGTGTTACTCGAGTACTTTAGAGAGAGAAAATGGTTGGTTTTACCAAATATTACGTACAACGATGACTTTGTATCTTTCTACTTTCTTGTGGTCCGGTTATGTTTAACATTTATGTTTATTTATGCAAAGTTTGTGATCATTTATTGTACCATATTTATGTATGTATAATTATGAAATATTTAAACAAATATAATAAATTTTTTAACGGACTTCATAAAAGGAAGTTTCTCAATTCGACCCATATATGCTTTTAGGTATTTTTGTCATTTTGATTGTGATATCAATCATACAAATAGTATAAAAGTATGTGTGTGTTTGTCATTTTTTCACGACCAAATGGGTGGAGCTATTTTAATAAAATTTGGTATGGAGTTAACGAACACCCTGAGTTAAACATAGGCTACGTTTTACTGAAGGTAAATATCTTATTCCGCGGGGCCATTTTATACTATTTAGTTTTTATTTTATGTATGAGTATTATTGTACGTTTAAAGCATCAATTTCCGTGTGCACGCACACGTGCTCATACTGTGTTACCAACTTAGGGGTTCTTTCCCCTTTTAGGTGGTAAACAAGCGAGTTCAGAATTTTTGAGCATGTTACATTTTTAGGGGTATTCTTATATATTCAGTTTTTTTTACCCATTTTGTTGGATTGAAATAAAAGTATAAGCAACATACAGTACGGTTCCTCGATACTACAAAATATAGGTCACCAAAAGGATGTTGATTCACGTATGAAATAATGTAAAAAGAAACAGTATTAAAAAAGAAAAAGATTTATTAAATATAAGAAATATTAATTAATGACATATGACAGAAAAACTTTTAGTGGTATTTTTTAGTAAATATTAAAATGATTAGGGTTTTTTACTTAAGCTTCGGGGGCTCATATTTCTGGGAGTTGCAACATTGGGCACACTCAAAATCAGTGTCAGGGTTAGTACCGAAACATAAGCGTAAATATATTTTTTTAAAATTTTATCTTTGTTTTAGATATTTGTTGTGTTTGCAGCGACAATTAAAACACATTTCCTATTATCCTTTTTTATTTTATTAGTGCTCCCAAAGGAATTTTTATTTAATTGATTACATATGCAAACTCAGTAATAACATAAGTAATGATTTATCAAATTAAAACTCGTAGTTGTGTTTAATTTTAATCATTGACAACAGAAAACTTATTGAAATTCACTACTTAGTTCGTTTACCTCAAGTGAAAGTGTTCTCCAACAAAGATATTTACTTAACAAAATATGTTATGGCATATTAAAAGTATTGAGTAACTTGAAATAATGTACTGTTATTATAATTTTCACTTTTTGTTCATTTATTACCATCTTAAAAATGTTTACAAAATTGGTAAATATATCCTATATAAATACCCGTAAACCCGGACAAAGATTTTTATGAATCATCAATTCATCACCGATGATGACGCAATAGAGTAACAAATATATTATTAAGGGTGCATGAAGCTCTAAGTTTTTCTACTAGTTCTTAGTCACTACTTTGCGAAGTTAGGTTTTTGAAAATGGGGCATCTATCCCGCCTTCCCTACCCTTTATCTTATAACGAGTAGTTGTGTTCAGTCCTGCTAAAACCGTTGTTTTTAAAATCACTAAAGTACTGTAGGTACTTGCTAAGTTCGGGACTTAATGATGCTCTGCCAATGCAATGTATGTAAGATTTTCTAGAATAATTAACTTTCCCAATCATCTTTCCAGCCATAGGACATCCCACTAAAAATCTTACTCTACTCTCTTACTACTCTCTAATATGTTATCTCTACTACATTTTTAAAGCAGTGTGTAAGTTTCTGTGAACAGTGACTTATTGTGGTATTGATTAGGTAACTAGTGTTGTCAGTTCCTTTATTTCAGTTTAAAAGTTGATATCTGTTTCGTTTAAATAAATAATATAAGGTATAGTTAAAGTGGCCTAATGTTGGTCGCATTACCATATTTAACTTGTGAATCAATAACGACTCGATAAGAAGAAGAAGAAGGTATTATTATTTAAATAAGAACACACGTTAAAGATATATATCAGAAAAACCACACAAAAACATGTTTTATCTTGTAAATAGACCTCGTTTAACTGTTAATTGCAGTCTCATGTAACGAAAAATGTGGGTAATTTATCAATAGGTACATAACTGTACAAAACAAAAATTACAAAACTATCAACTTACAACTGTAGATAAGGTAACAGTTCTTCCAACTTACTGAATCATCATATTAGCAGGGATGATTTACGTTATGGCCCTTCTAAAACCTTCAGTGGTAGACTGGCAAAGCAAGCCTCGATCCTGAAGCTAACTGGAAGTGACTAAGTGTGGTCCAAATAACTGAACTGTCATATTCAGGTTTGATCGTCTTCTTAGCATAAACGAATTCATACTTTCGTAGCAGTTGAAGATAACGCCGCGACACTGGAGCAACTAAGTTCTAACTTACCCAACAGTCCCCTCAGCTCAGACGGTCTTAGTGCGTTTTTTCCAGTAACCTTCGGTGCGACACGCCGGCTGACGCTGATGCTGAGGCGACTAGGCAGTCGCCCCGGCATCAGCATCAGCGTCATGTCGGTCCTCTGATACTCACATGTGGCTGCAGGTCGATGATATCTCTTTTTTTTTAGTTTACGAACTAAATAACTGTTTAATGATAGACTAGAAGCAGAGCCTTAACCCTTGAGCTAACTTCAAAAAACTATGCTCAAACTTACTTAACTGTCTTCTCAGCCCAAATGGCCCAGATCATTTTCGAAGTGTAGATGAATTATAGAGAATGGCTGGTCATTCTAGAACCTTCGATATCAGTTGAAGAAAACATCTGAACCCTGTAGCTACTAAGTTCTAACTTACCTAACCGTCCCCTCAGCTCAGAGGGTCTAAGTGCAGGTTCTTCCAGAACCTTCGGCGGTGAGGGCGGCGCCTCATCCCCGAAACTGCCACCTGGCGACACGCCGGATGACGCTGATGCCAGGGCATCAGCATTCAGGGCATTCTAGTTCACAAACTAAATCACAGATTTTCCGATCTACCTAATCCCTAACCCTGGAGCTAACTGGAAGAACTTTGCTCAAACTTACCAAACTGTCTTCTCAGCTCGAATCGCGCGATCATCTTTGAAGCGTAGATTAATTATTGGCTGGTCCTTCTAGATCCTTCGATAGCAGTCGAAGAAACCGCCTCATCCTGGAATGTTTACTTACCCAATCGACCTCTCAGCTCAGACGGCCTTAGTGCAGGTTCTTCCAGAACTTTGGGCGGTGCCGGAGGAGCAGGCGGGGCGGCGGCGGGGGGGCCGCCTCGTCCCCGGATGCCGCCGGAGGACACGCCGGATGACGCCGATGCCGGTGTCTACCTCTCTGATACTGACGCGCGACGGCTGCCAGCCGATGATATGCGACTGGCCTGGGGACAAAATATTAATCATCATCAATCTAAGACTTCCCTTTGCAAGAACAGTCCCTCCCACATATCATGGTTATGGAGCGTTTGGCCATAACCCAACACCCAAGCCCAGAGTTTGATTTTGAATTCAAAATTTGAAATCGGTATTTTGAAAGTTAAATTCGAATCATCATTATCAGCTCATTAAACGAGGGGCGAGCCTACCCGTATAGGGTGTATAGGCCTTAGTCGTCGACGCGGGCCCAATGCGAGTTGGCCGACTTCACGCACTACCTTTGAACCTCTTTACAGGGGTTCGCAGGTTTCCTCATGATGTTTTCCTTCACCGTAAGAGTGTCGGATAAACGTACATATAATTTCGAAAATTTTATATTAAATTTGAACATACATTTGAGTTAAGAATATACTTACGAAGTTTTGAGCTTTGTGCGTAAGCGCCGAGTTTCGTAGCTATAGTGGACTTTGCGTGAGGCTCAGTGGTCGGAGTTACCTCCTCGTACGCCTTGCTTGCTCTGCAGAACAAAACAATAATGTCAATAAACAGCGACAAAAAGAACTAGCTGATCACTGTACTCGTAGCCAAAGGCGGGGTTAGGCGTGGAGGACGTACGCTAAGGGGCCTCACGCCTTCAGGCCCGCAAACGTAAATAGTTATAATTCCTCATTTAGTTTAGCAACAAATATTCAAAAACCAGCTGGCATGTATCAGGCAATACCACAGATTTCCCAATACAGGAGATGGGGCAAGCCGCGTTTTTAAGTGCGACAAATGTAAGCTCAACGAGCATACACTGCTGCCAGTTTACGCTCTGTGAGACGAGTCAAGACGCACGAATATTAGAAGAATTACCGTTTTTTTTTCCAAAATCCATCCTGTGCAATTGTAACATGCCATCATCGCAAGGAATCAGTAAATTTACCAAGAAATATAATATTTTCACAGGTAAGAACCGAAAAGAAATTGCGACACTGGGACTGCCTATAAACTTGGCGGCTTGTCCAGTCTAATTGTATATTCGGATGTCTGTGGGCAATACTAACCGTTAGGTAGTAGTAGTTATACATAGTTTTTCAAGTAAAATAACAACAATTAGAAGATTGCATTTCTATGAATAATTCTATTTTTTTTTCTCTCAATAATATCCGTCTTGCGTCATCCATCAGGGAGCCTCGGAATATATCATCAATTAATATCCCCACCGAGGGGCACGAGCCTACCCGTAGAAGGTGTTAGGACTGAGTATTCCACGTGGGCCCAGCGGGTTGGACGACTTCACGCACAACCTTTGAAGCAGGTTTCCTAACGATGTTTTTCTTCAACGTAAGAGTGTAGGATAACTTACATATAATTTTCGAAAATTCGAAAACACATTACGTGGCGATTTGAACCTCATTTCTCCCGGTAGGGCAACAGTCCACACCATTGAGCCACCGACCCTCAATTTCAAGTAGCTAATGTTTTTAGCGACATCATGCACACAAATTTGATACCCTATTAGGTAAGTTGTGAAATTATTAACATTATGATAGTTAAAAATAACTACGATCAGTTTACTTACGTGTCGTTATTGTCTTTAGTGGTGTAGTCGACGACAAGAGCCGCACTCCCCGGCCGACTGTGGCTTCCGGAGTCTCGGGAACTACTCCTAGACATATTTTTGTAATTAATAACAATAAATTTTATTTTATTAATTCTTTGAACGCAAGGAATCCAGACACAATAGAAAATGTATTGTTTCTGACGCCTTTATGAGTGTCATTGGTGTTCAAAGGGTAAGTAGTTTATAAATAAATAAATATCCACTAACATTCACACAGCGCCATCTAGCCCCAAGTTAAGCGTGAAACCTGTATTATGGGTGCTAAACAAGGGATAAACATATTTATTTAATTTTTTTTTGTAAATACGTACATATTATATATAGAAAACACCCAGACCATTACACACATACATGTTCATGCACACAAATGTTTGTACTGCCCGGGGATCGAATCCGGAACCCTTGGTGTTGCAGCCGACGTCTCAACCGCAACACCAAATGGGTCGTTAGTTTAAAATACCAGTAGTCAGATTTTTAAAACTTTGAATTCTGTTTTAGCAGAAGTTATGATAGTAAATTAATTGGATATTCTGACTTGAGATTTTTACGTCACAAGTTAGTAAATGCATTGTGGTGTCTATTTCTGGTAATTGATGTTTTACGGTCAACAGTTACTACTTACCACCAGGTGATCTGCCTACTTGATTGCTGACTTTTTCCATAATTAAAATTTAGTATCGTTGTCTGGAAGAAATTGCCTAGTGCCTATATTTACTTGTTTACTATTAATTTACTTACACTTATGGTTTTTTTTTGTCGGTGTAGAGTTCAATAAAAAATAAATTTAACAAAAAAAAAACTATGGAAGAATTTTGTGGTCGTTCGAGACGGATTTGTTATTATTTATAACGGAATCTCTTACCTCCTCCTCTGGTGCTCTTCTCTCGGCAAGTATATATCTTCGTAGTGGTGGTCACGTCTTGTGGCCTCCGCTCCACTGTCGCTGTCCGAATGAGGCTCTGGCACAGTTTTAGTGTCCGCCCCACCGTGCACTTCGGCTTTTACTGCATTTGGAAAACACATAGATATGTTTTATGTTTTTGAGCAATGCATCCTACCCGTACTACCATACGTAGCTGATACATGGATACTGACTTCGGGATTGGTTCTGAAGTCCAAAGTCACTCAACGAGCAATAGAGCGAGTTAAGGTCTCTCTTTGAAACAAAAATAAGAAATGATGTTATCCGAGAAAGAACTAAAGTTAGCAACATAGCTCGATGGATTAAGCTTAAGCTGTGAGCAGCCAGCTGTGTGCGTGTATTATCACGCGCCGCGCCACTTTACACTGCGCGCGCGGGCGCGTAAAAGTCAACACAAGCAGGCACGGCGCATGGTAACACACGCAGGGAGGAGCTAGCTTTACGCATATGTCGCAGAACCGATGGCAGACGTGTTCTAGTGTTGAGACATCGTCTTGGCAAGCGTAGCCCTCTGGCCCAATGGACCAATGTCATACGAAAGGTCGCTGGTAGAGATTGGATGAGGTAATCGGACCGGTCTATCTGTTATGAATTTGATACGCCCTCCGGCCCGATGCACCAATGACATGCGAAAGGTCGCTGGTACAAATCGGATGAGGTAATCGCAGGACCGGAATATCTGTGATTAATTTCTTTTTGATTTGTTTGTTTACACTAGTCCCTGACTTTGGAAGCCATAAAAAATTGAATTGTCTAAGTAGGTACTTAACACCCTAAACTGGCGCTTTTAGATTCATCATCATCATCAGCTCATTAAACGTGCCCACCGGACCGGGGCACGAGCCTACCCGTATCGGGTGATTAGGCCTTAGTCGTCCACGCGGGCCCAGTGCGAGTTGGATGACTTCACGTATAACCTTTGAATCTCTTCGCAGGCGTGCGCAGGTTTCCTTACGATGTTTTCCTTCACTGTAAGAGCGTCGGATAACGTACATATATTTTTCGAACATTCGAAAACACATTGGTACGTGGCGGGATTTGAACCTCAGCCCTCGGTAGGAGGGCGACAGTCCACACCAT